>CAVNYN010286549.1:0-38471 GCA_963692815.1 Nyctanthes arbor-tristis | reverse complement strand
CATGCCCTTGTCTCTTTAGATGGTTTTTTGTTATTTAGAAGATTGACTATGTGGACCACCATATATTCAGGCTGTATTACACACTGGAGACTTTCGTTTCTGTGAGGAAATGACAAAGCTTTCCATGTTGCAGACTTGCCCTTTCCAGACTCTCATTCTTGATACAACATATTGTGATCCCCGGGTAGGTTTTTGAACAGAATTGATTCTAAAAGCTAGGTTATTGCTCCAAAAGGTTCATATTGCAGTTTGCTTGGTATATTGCATTAAGATTGATTTTGAGATTGTTAATTATCACTATATTTTGGACAATAGTTTATATAGAAGCTATACCATTAGACAGTAACTACGGATAAGTTAGTCATTAAGAACTCAGTATGTTAGAGCTCGAGTTGACTAGAAAATTTTTACATTCTTTCATGTAGACGTTTCGGTAGAAAGATGGTTAGTGATCTGTTGCCATTGTTCTCAAAATGTATGTGATAAGTGAGGTGATATAATTATTTAGCATTGATAATTTGGTCTCAATTCTCAAATATCCTTAACGTTTTGTTCAAAAAGGACTTGTATTTGTCAGAGATGGCGATTTTATGAGCTTACAGTTACAGTTTATTTATATTAGAACATCTCCAACAACCTTTCTCATTTTAAAAAGCATATTCCACCAAATAGAGAGCATTTATAAATATAAAGAGTAAAATGTTTTAGACACTCTGACATACTCTTTATTTTTAACTCTTTATTTTGACCTTTTTCAAGAAATTTTTTTCCCCATTTAAAATTAATAGTAACATTTTTAAATATCAAGGACCAATGAAATTATATGTAGTTTATATTATCCAAGAAGTAGAACATGGGAAGTTGTACCCATTTAATTATAGAGAGTGGGTTTGGCTCTCCAAATTTGAAAAGCCAAATCTACTCTCTAAATTAAAATGTTTAACTTATTAGAGAGACTATTGGAGAAGAATTTTAGCACTTGACTCTTTAAATTAAAGAGGATTGGGGGTTTGAAGAGCCTATTGAAGGTGCTCTTAATGCAAGAAAATGCACTCATACAAATGTATATTTCTTTTACTGGTTGCCTTGTGGTGATGTTAAAAAGATTAATTCTCTCAACACGCCTGATGTATGTAGAGTGATTAACTCTGTTTTAGCCCCCGTTAGTCTTCTATTTCAAGTTAGAAAAGAAATAGAATGAGCATAAATGAACGGTGGGGATATATGTAGTACGCATGGATCTTGTGAATACGTGAAAGTGATTAGTTTGATCAGTTTTCATTTTGAAATAGAAATAGACGCTAAATAGGGTCTAGTTGATGCTCATTTAGTAATGGATGTTTCTGTTCCATTCCAGCAGTATGACTTCCCAAAACAGGATGCTGTAATCCAATTCGTCATTGAAGCCATCCAAGCTGAGGCTTTCAACCCAAAAACTTTGTTTTTAATTGGCAGCTATACGATTGGTAATAATGCCTACTCTAAAATCTCCCTAGACATTCATGAATGCACAATACTGTCTTGATTTTTACACGCCTGAATCTGATTTGAATATTTCTTTGTGCACTCCCAGTCTAGCGGATCCACTGATTGCCTTCTTTTGTATTTTGTTCGATGACAGGAAAAGAAAGGTTGTTTATGGAGGTTGCCAGAACTCTTCGGAAAAAAGTGCATGTCAATGCAGCAAAATTACGCCTCTTGAAATGCCTGGACCTCCCAGAGGAAGACATGCAATGGCTTACGACAAATGAACTGGAAAGCCACATTCATGTCGTCCCCATGTGGAGTATTGCAAGCTTCAAAAGATTAAGGCACATTTCCAATCAGTATGCGGTAACGAATACTTATTTCTTCTGCAGTTTGTAGATTTTAGTAAAAAGAGTAAATGAAGGGCTAACTTTCTAAAATGGAAGTGTTTGGATAGGTGACTTTCATCCAATATCCAATGTATTTCCTCTCAATATCTGGATACAACATTTAGTTTCGAGAAAATAATTTTCAGCTTCATTCACAAGTGATTAACATCAAATGTTGCATAATGTGTTCTAAACTATTATACCTTCTTCGCCATGAAACAGTTCTGTTTATGCGCCAAATGAGGAGGAAGTATCTTCATGTATGAGAGTTCAAGATATATAATTTATCAATAATTTATTACAAATATTTCATTTTTATTTTTGTTTTTTCAGAGTCGATTTAGTCTCATAGTCGCTTTCTCTCCAACTGGGTGGTCATTTGGTAAGGGCAAGAAAAAGTCCCCAGGAAGGAGGTGGCAGCAGGGAACTATTATAAGGTGATTGCTCAATCTCAAACTTAAACAGCAGGTTCTTCATTGTATGTTTACAACTCTTGAGCAAAATTATTGCTCGACTTGATCCAATGTACATGATCTGAGAGCTTAACTGCTCATGATTCAATTTTCTTTCAGGTACGAGGTACCATACAGCGAACACAGTAGTTTTATAGAACTCCAAGAATTTGTCAGGTTCATTTCTCCAGTAGAGATCATCCCCAGTGTAAACAATCATGGCCCAGATTCTCAAAAGGCAATGGTCTCCCATCTCTGTGCTTAGTTTATTATATGCAATTGCAAGGTGTAATGATGTAATGAATGAAAAGGAAGAAATTGGAAAGGAAATCAAAGGATATTTATTCACCTGAATAAAGTTTTGAACAAAATCATTTTCAATAGGATTTTCCTGCCCTTTCAGGGAACCACTGTCAAATATCAACTAGAGTTATTTAAGTCGAGTTGTACTATTTAAATAAAAGCACATGCAAAAATTTTAACAAAACTGACATATGAAACAATTTTGTTTTACAATATATCACATAATGTTATATATCAACACTAATTACATAAGACACATGTTAATTTTGCCATTCTTTTTGTCTATTTCTTTTTTGTTCGGCTAGAATTATTCAAGTCATGTTACATGCCTGGATCAGGACTTTCTAGTTATCAAATATTCACACACGGGTGCAACCCTTAAAGGCCAAAATTATTCTTCAATTTAGTTGGTTCATTGAATCTAACAAAAGTTGTTTTACTCTAGTTTTATTAGTTACGCCTACTTTATATTCGTTTAGTCAAATAACTGCACTTTTACTTGATTTCAATCTTAGATAATTTTGTTCAATTTTACTGTTGTTGAAAATCAATGAATGGCAACCTAACTAAAATTATTTTGCAATTAGTTTGTTGGTTGAATCGAACAAAAGTTGTGTAGGCCCCTAGTTTTAGCTAGGTAATTCAGATTCATCCAACTAGAAAACTGCACTTGACTTCAATCCAAATATTTTTGTTCGACTTTACTGCGGTTGAAAATTAATGAGTGGCAAACAAGCTAAAAGTTATTTTGCAATTTAGTGGGTTCATTGAATCGAACAAAACTTGTATAGTCTTTAGTTTTGCGGTACTTAGATTCGTTCAATCCAAATAACCACACATTTACTTGATTTCATTTTCCCATAACTTTGTTCGGTTTTACATATTGTTGAAATTCAATAAGTGATAAGAAATAATTAAGTATAGTATTGACACATGGCTATTAACTATTAAACAGAATGTGTGCATCGCGGTGAAAGAAGCAATGAGTGCAATCATGGTAATAAACAATGTTTGGTAGGTCTTTAAAAGTCACTTTAATTTATCAACCAATATAAGTTTTAAATTTTAGACACATAACAATATTATATTTAACTACATATTTAATGTGATGTGAACTCTTACATCATTTTAATTATTAACTCCACATCGCACAATTAAATTTCGACACTTGTATAAAATTTGAATTTTGAATCCATATAAAACTCACTTTTTTATAAAGCTTTACCAAACATAGTTATAGAAGACACAGTTGCCGCGTAATGTTTGCCGTTGACTTAATAATTATGATTAATAAGCCGCTCTTCAACCTAGTACATTGTATTTATATTAGAATAATATTCTTTAAGGATATTATTATTATTATTATTATTATTATTATTATTATTATTATTTTTACCACTAACATTTTCCCCCTTACTAAAAAGACCATCAGGAAACACGTTGGAAGAATAGTATGTAATTATATTAATATACAATAGCAGTAAAGTAATTATTCATGTGCTTTTCGAAAATGAATTGGTTGACCTTTAATTATCCAAAGGTCTTCCTATTTGGGATGAGAATCCACAGTCAACCCGGCATCGAACATGTATTTGGAAGAAGAGACAAGTGCAACATGATATTGTTGATGTGATTAGTTTTGGATCTGCATAGAGATACTCGCAAGAGACGCGTAATTTTGATAAGGATCATAATGATCAATTACATGTGTCTTAACTTTTTAAAGACATAAAACAAGCAATTTTTTTCTCTTTTATATTTTGGTAATTATTTTCATTTTTTTTTAAATTTTCGTTATTATATTTGTGTTAATATGCATGAATGAATGAAGGGTGTATGGTCGTATATTGTGTGCGCCGATTTAGGAATTTTAGTTTTCTGAATTGATGGTTAATTTTACTATTTTGATCAATGGTACAATAATTGTTATGGAGGTCACGGAAAAGCTGATTTTGCAGCTATTTTGGAATGTGAACAATTGACTTGCAAAAAGCGGTGTCTTCGTATATGGGAATCATTATGAATTATTTAGGCAGCGGGAAAGGTTTGCTGCATACAAGAATATATATATATATATATATATATAAAGATCGTATGAATATATATATATACACACAAAAGGCGAGTAATAAAATGGTAATTCAAGAGGATGAGACTGATAACCTAATAATTTTCACTGCCACTTTACGTTGAGCCTCGAGACTTGATGATGTACTAACAAGAAGCCAACTTGAAACTCCTAAAATTACACATAAAAAAAAAAAAAAAAAAACAAAGTTGTGTGTGTGTGAGTTTCTTGATATAGTATCAGAAAAAAAGCCTAATGCAAGTCTAGAAATGAATCACAATCACTAAAAATCGGGGTAAGTAATAGTACATTTTTGAAGTCCGATACAACACCATGAAGTGCGGTTAATTACCATTAGTGGGAAATCTTCAACCTATACTCTTCCTCCTTTTAATTTTATCCTCTATTCTACCTTTACGTAGCATTGCTTTCTCAACTTTTGTCAAAAACATATATTTGATGTGCATTATATACACGTCCTTTTTACATGCTGATATATTTATATAGAACAACTTTTAAACGCTATACGCCTAGCGCCAATATGACGCCACTATTGATTTCTTTCACATGGCGTCATATTGGTGTCAGACAGCTAGTGCTGGATTAAAATTACTTTTTTATATATATATATATATGCATGTATGTATATATTACAAAATTGATCTAATAACATAAGTATAACACTAATATATATGGTGTCATATGACCATGTGGCGTTCATTGAAATATGCCATGTGGTTGTAATTTCCCATGTGGCGTGTCTCGATGCATGCTACATGCTCATATAGTGCTAGATCAGAACTAGTGGATATTGTGTTCTTGTGGATTGAGACCGGTTAATTAGACGTACAATGACTCCGATATATAAAATTGCCAAACTTATATAGTTTCTATCTCAAAAAAATAGCAGAATTCAACATTAACATAAACAGTAAAGAGATTAATTATTCATGACATTATTATATAATATAATAATATTGGGATTTTAAACTACTTCAACCGTCCTACATTTTCAGACGGAAGAGCAACATTCTTTATGATACTACTGATTTGCATTGCATGTGGAATTAGCTATCCCAAGTAGTTTGAAGAGATTTAACGGATGAACCCTAATTAAAACTTGGCCATTCCACCCAAAATCTCATATATATACATATATATATTTTTTTTGAAAGAGGAAAATTTATTCATTCATAGAATCTGAATGTAGTACATCAGAAATAAAAGGCGGAGGGAAGGAAAACCATTTTATAGAATCTAACATAAAATCTGCCATCCTAGCCAATGCATGAGCGGCACCATCTGCAGATCTTCTCACTGAGACCTTGTATCTCATTT
Organism: Nyctanthes arbor-tristis; assembly: GCA_963692815.1. NCBI lineage: Eukaryota > Viridiplantae > Streptophyta > Magnoliopsida > Lamiales > Oleaceae > Nyctanthes > Nyctanthes arbor-tristis. The sequence goes on along the minus strand of CAVNYN010286549.1, from coordinate 32,454 downwards.
GACAACAAACGACAATCCCGATGATCATTCCAAAATCTCATATATTTGCATGTGAAAAAAATGGAAAGTTAAGCCTTTTCAGCTTTGATCAAAGTTCCGAAGGCCACCACTGCCATTGTCGTCGTCGATCGTCGTCTCCGCCATAACCATTACTGTACTGCACAAGATTCGGCGGCATATGCATATCCCTCCCAAAACGAACAAGCCACGTTTTACCAAGAATGCTGGGATTCGTCGCTCGGCCAAGCTGGATCAGGAACAGTACTCATCAGTGAGTTAATCTGGCTACCTACAGTACCATGATGATGAATGTTGTTATATTCATTAGCATATTGCCTTGCAACAACTTCGATTCTCTTTGGGGAGAGACGACGCCATTCGAGGGGGAATTCGACTGGGGGCCGTGGAGGCAGTATTGGGCGGCATCGAACGCCCTTGCCGCCGTCTCGGCCGAGTGGTAAGTTCCAAGCCAAATCCTCTCGCGGCTGTTTGGAAGCCTTATTTCTGATACATATTTCCCCCACTTCCTCTTCCTCACGCCCTTATACTTCAGCTCCTCATTCGTAGCCTCGACCGCTGGAGACGAAGTCAATGCCGGTGTCGTTTTATCCATTGATTTATCAGAGTGGTTTTCTTTTGGATTCTGAAAAACCTTTGGTTATATGTTGGGGGTGCATGGAATGGAAGTGTGTGTGTGTGTGTGTACATACGTGTCGTAGTCGTGAAGCCGGTCTTGTAATTAGCGTGTTGAATTCGAAGGTTAAAAGGGCTGTCCAAATGAGGGTGAGAGGTTTTAAAATATTCATTTCCAAATTTGACTGTTCATTCCAGTTTCAAATATATCAAACTTCTTTATAAAGTTTTTTTAACAATAGACTTGCATTAATTGTAGCAGCAGTAAAGAGCTTCATTAGCACGACACAAAGTAAATAATACAAACTAATCAGAGTATATATATAATTAGAAAAAAACCCACACAACTTGCAAACTCGAATATGAGACCTTAAAGTCTTTGGGGTGCTCAAGCTTTCTTCTTTATTATGGAGTTAGTAGACACTTTGAGAAGATTAAGACTTTGCGATAACATGTGACTAGAGTAGTATAATATTGATCATCACTAGTTTAAGGCTGCAGTTAAACAATAAACCTTGGATTAGTCATCTTATGTTGGCTCGATAGCCGTGCGTATGACATAAGCTTGAGTTTTTGGGTATGTGACAACTAATTAAAACTCATTATTATTGGTTTTGTTTTACAATTGGGTAACATGGCAAATTATAGCGTGAACACCTCGTAACAACTCGATAGATAGTGCTTTGATGCGTGATTATTAGGTGTCAGCTTTGATTTCACCAAGTAATAACCCAAATATTAAAAACAAAACCAATTATAATTGGTAGCGAATCATCAAGAAGAAAAGATTGCATTCTTCTTTATACTACCTGGGTCAAAATGTTAGTTTGACCCCGTCTGTTGGCAGGATTGAAGCCACTGGTGTCTGCCATGATTCCCTAGATAATGCATGGAATGAGATATTCTATGCCATCTTGCTAAAGCACCACGATAAGAGAACAAATTCATCGATATTTCACCCATAGATGGAATGATCATTTGGTTATATTATCTTCCAAGATCATTTGATTGGATATCATAAACCGTGTATTGAAGAAAATAAAAGATAATTGATTGTTTGTAAATAATTAAATTATCTTATTTTTTATGTTGTTAAATTTGTAATTATCCTCACATGAAGTCCTCATTTTTGTATCATAATTATCTTAGAATAGGAGATAGAATTCTTTTATGCATATATTACTTATCTTAGATAGGAGATAGAATCTCTTTGCTATATATATACATGTACTATCACTGAATGAATTACGAAATCATTTATTCCTTATATTCAAGCATATTAACTTGATCTCACATCACTTGGGTAGAGAAAGAGACACTAGTTTATAAGTTAAGAGACCAACTCTAACTGATATGAAACCTTTTGTGTGAGAACACAAGAGAAAAACCGTGCATGCTTGGCCCAAAAGTGGACAAATGAGGCCTTTTGTGTGAGAAACTAAGAGCAAAACCGTGCGCGTTTGGCCAAAAGCGGACAATATCATGTCAAAGTGGAGGAGTGGTTATAGATAGTATCATAGCAGAACCTAACCAGGAATTATGGCCAACGAGGACGTAAGGCTCGTTAGGTGTGGTGATTGTGTCAGCCTCAATCCACAGCTGATATAAGACATTTTTGGTGGAAGCCCAAGAGCAAAACCGTCCAAGAACAATATCCGAGTACCGTCCACAACATTCATCCCATGATCACTTAGGGGAGAAAACAATATCCGAGTACCGTCCAAGAAATTCTCCTTCTTAATTACTTCAATACCATCCCTTCTCACTAAACCTACATGTGCAACACAAGCGCCTAAAGATCCTTTATATATGGAGAGGCTATGTCACAGGAATTTAATGCGCTTATAAAAAATGGGAGTTGGGATCTTGTACCTTCATCATCATCAAATAACATTGTGGTGTGTAAATGGGTTCTTTGTATCAAACGAAAACCTGACGGAACCTTCGACAAGTTAAAGGGGTTTTCATCAAAGACTTGGGGTGACTATACTGATGCCTTTAGCCCCGTAGTGAAAACAACTACTATCCGTCTTATTCTAAGTCTTGTGGTTATGCGTCAATGGTCTATTCGTCAACTTGATGTAAATAATGCATTCCTTCATCGGTCCTTGATTGAAGATGTTTACATGCAGTAACACCCTGGCTTCATTCATCCTGAGTTTCCTCAACATATTTACCATCTTCAGAAATCACTATATGGTCTTAAGGAGGCCACTCGGGCTTGGTATAACCACTTTAAAGAATTTCCTCATTCAATCTGGCTTCAAAATTCCTTAGCCGACTCCTCTTTGTTCATTCTTCGCAAAGGTCATTTTACTATGTTCTTTTTAATTTATGTTGTTGATATAATTGTCATAGAAAACAACACGAACTCTCTGTCCCAATTCATCTATGCCCTATCACATAAATTCTCTGTCAAAGATTTAGGGCCCTTATCTTGCTTTCTTGGGGTTGAGGTCAAACAAAATTCTACAGGCATGTTTCCTGTCCCAAAGAAAATACATCCTCGACTTGCTTGTTGCGACTCAAATGCATTGTGCTAAATCAGTTGGTACCTCTATGTCTCTATCCCATGTCCCAACCATATGGTAAGGTCAAGACCTTGTTAATCCATCTGAATATAGATCTATCCTTGGAAAACTTCAATATATTTCCTTAACTCGACTTGATGTCTCTTTTGCCGTCAACAAACTCTTACAATTTATGCACTCTCCAACCACTGTACATTGGGCCTGTCTTAAAAGCTTGCAGCGTTATCTTGTCGGAACGGTCGCTCATGGTCTTTTCCTTAAACATAGCTCTCCTCTTAATCTTGATGTGTTCTCTGATGCCAACTGGGATGGTAACTTACTTGACAGAACCTCTAATGGTGCTCATATTATTTTTCTTGGCTCCAATCCCTTCTCCTAGAGCTCGAAAAATTGCTTATGGCTTGAGATCATAATCATTTTTGTTGCACTTAACACTGGTGTCAGACTCGGATCCTGTAGTTTTACCTTTGGTTTAATTGATGATCAAAGGTCTTCTTACACTCCTTTATTATTACTTCCAAAACCATAGTGAACTCATACGCTTCATTTTTTGTTTCATTTCAGCATAGATGATGATGATGTTATTGAATATAGATTGATGGATAAGGGAACAGGTGGAACCAGAGTTTTTACTGGAATGCATCCACTGAAAATGGTTTTGAAGCACATCCCTATAGACAAGAAAAAAGAAATCTTCATTTTTTGTTTCATTTCAGCATAGATGATGATGATGTTGAATATGGAACCAGTGGAACTAGAGTTTTTACTGGAATGCATCCACTTAAAATGGCTTTGAAGCACATCTCTATAGACAAGAAAAAAAATCCGAACAACATATTCTCTGGGAGGGCTCGTACAAACATGACAACCTCGTCAGAGTATATGGAGCAAAGGTTTTTCGGGGATCACATTTTATTCAAAATGGAAAAGTGTACTATTAAATTATCCGATGTCATTAGTACTAGGAGAGTTGCTCGAGGTTCAAATTTTGGATTATATGAAGCAAATGGACGTCTGACAAGTGCAATGAAATCTTTGTTTTGGTATATGTTTTGAATTCATTTATTGTGGCTTGATTATTGTTTTGAATACAGTTAAATATTTTGTTTTATTTCTCTGTATTACATTGATTTTCGTTTCTGCTATTTTGATTATTTTCGTTTTTCCTAGTGACATCATTGATGACATTGCATTTTTACATGGAAAGGGAGTCTGAGTAAAAAATTTGAAACCCCAAAGCATCTGTTCGTTCTTGGAACTTGGAAACAAGGCAAGCAAAAATCTCACATCTTGCCGTGAAAGTGGAAGCAGATGATAGTGACTAAATGCATGTGCATCTTAGATTCATTTTATGAGTAATTATTATCGTTTCTTTATTTGGAGTTTTGTTTGTGTAGCTTGGAAATCCCCTGAGGAACGGAACCAAGGTAGAGATGTTCTGGAATTTGATATGCATAGAATAGGGCTGATATTCTATTATATGCTCAGCGGCAGAATAATATCTAATGATCTGAGCTTATATGACATACTCAAGCAATGACTTCAAGACTTTCGTCAGTAACAAAATCAACGATCTAAACTTATGCTATGAAGGAAAGGATCTGTTGAAAAACCTCCTTGAGAAACAAGCAAGTTTGAGGTGATGCTCTTCTTTGCTTGCTACAAAATTATATATAAGTATTTTGAATATATTTTAACTTCAAACATTATATGCAGGCATTTAATTTAACTAGAAAGATAAGAGCTCATCCATTTTTCTGGGATTTTGAAATGCGAATCAATTTCCTAAAACATGTGAGCGACATGGCGGCTGCAGAGACGGGAATTTACAACAGAATAGTTGCCATTGAAGAAGAAGTTTTAGGAAACAGAAGATGGGATTCCAATATTAATCCGCTTATAATTGACGATATAAAGATTTCTCGAATTTTAAAGAAGGAAAGAAGACAGGAGGAGAAGAAGGAGGAGGTGGTGAAGTCTATAAATTATTAATTTAATAGACTTTACTTTCTAAGGGAGTTGTATTCAATTGAAACTTTTAAAAACTTTTTTAAATATGAGATATCTATAGATTTTATGGGATTTTACTAGATTTGATGTGAGTCCCGGAATATTTATCTAGATTTTTTTAAACTTTTGCAAAAAAAGCTTTTCTAGACTTTCCTAGACTTTTCTAGACTTTTTCAAACTTTCTTACAATCATTTTTTTTTTCAAATTGTGCAAAATATAATATTTTTTTTCAAATTGTGCAAAATATAATATTTTTTTTAAAGAAGTGCAAAATAAAACATTATTATAAATTACATTTTTTCATCTTAAAAAAAAATATTCTTAAATCATAATAGTTTCCTAACTCACTACAATAGCCAAATAAATTACTAATTATTAGAAAGTCAAATCACCCATTATTCTTATTCTTATTAGAGCGATAAGAAAGAATTTCATATAATGAAATTGTAAATAGGGTATGAAACAAATTTCAATTGTTGCCATTGGATTGCATACATTGTCATCCATATACGATTTTCTTGTGTTCGGTATGTTAATTCTATAGTACATTAACAAACAAAAAATCTCTATCGACAAACTGCTCGAACTTTCAAAAAAATGGCTAATAATAATTCACATTGCATGATTGTAATGATTCACAAAAGAATACATATATACAAGAAAATTCTAATGATTCACATGCATGATTGAAATCATAACCAAGCCAATAGACATATGCATCTCAAGGGAAATACAAACCTTAAATTTGAAAATATCTTATGTACATCACTTTCAATTTCCATATATTACATTACACGGGTTTCAATATTTACTGTGCAATTTCAAATTTTATTGTAAAAGAACCCGTGAGAAATCATAATTTGGAAGACGGCAAGATCAATAACCACAATCTTCCGATCTTTATGAACAATGAAATAGAAATCCCAAATGAACATGCATACGTTGAATTGTCAATTATATCAAATTATTTACAGTGATTACTGTTCGACAAGAGTAGAGCTCGTTTTTCTCCTCTTCCGTTGTTTTTCCCTTCTTCATGCACTTTCAAGAATCTAACTCGATTAGGAGGGATTTCGTATTTATATTTTCCTCTAAAAGTCTCGAAAAGTCCAAAAAATAGTTAAAGGCCGATAAATCCTGGACAAATTGAATATTTAGATCGGAAGAGCTTTAGACTTTTAAAAGGTCTCAGTTGAATAACTTGAGACTTTTTAAAAGTCAGTAAAGTCTCTATTAAATAAGTCAATATTTATAGTCTCAAAAAATCTTTAAATGCAGTCTCTATTAAATACTTCAATATCTATAGTCTCAAAAAATCTTTAAATGCCTTAATTTAATACACCTCTCTAAGAGCATCTCCAATGCCTAGTCAAGGTCGAATGTCATGGCTCAAAATTCAACATAAGAGAGATAGAGAGAAAAAGGAGAGAGAAATTGAGTGGAAAGAGAGAGAAAAGTGGAGGGAAATTCAAAAAAGAGGAGAGAGATAGAGACAAATTCAAAAATAATAATAAAATAATGATTGACATGGTGAAAAAGAATATAGATATATGACATTGCACATCACACGATGAATAAAAAGTGAATAAAAAGTGGGGTAAATGAGATTAAAGTGATTAAAAGAAAAAGAAAATAGAAAATATATAGGACCCATCAATTTTTTTGTATGTATCTCTCTCATGTTGAACTTTAAACCATGACATTCGACATTGACTATGCATTAGAGATGCTCTAAGGTTTATAAGGAATATGACTAGTCACTAGTCGTTCTATGAAATCTACTGAACACCAGTTATGGTGTCTAATATCTAATGTGGCAACCCCCATTGGATACATTGGGGGAAATGGGCCCAACACACCCAATGGGGGTTGCCACATTGTTTCATGTACTCAAAAGCTTGACCTAGTGCCTTACCTTGTTTTAAGTTCATCAGAGTATTGACTATTGAAGACAATTTCGAGGATACCAAGCTTAGCTTATCCTCAATTAAAGTCGCTACTATACATTCTCAGACCTCAAATAAGTTTTAATTAATCTCTTTAGATTTAGAATAAGTAATAATAGCTAACGTAAAAAATACTTAGTTCCCACTCTAAGTTTCAATCTCTTTTTGTGTCAAAAAAAAAAAAAGTGTAAATCTCTTTTGACTTAAAACCAATAATAACTAACATCACAACTACTCATTCCGTGCATCTTGTTTTTTAAGCTCTTTTGACTTATAAAATCAACCATTAACGTCACAACTGTTCAATTGCCGCCTCAAGATTTAATCTATATCAACTTAAAAATCATTCACTAACTAACCAATTACATCACAGACTACTAGTTCCATCTCAAGTTTAATCTCCTTCGACTTAAAATTAATAACTAATTCCTTTCAGAAAAAATTATTAACTCATTAGTATTAAGAAGAGCATAGAAGATATGGCAATCAAAAACACGTTGCTTTATCTTTTATACCTTATGTAACAGATGGCTCTTATTATAAAAGAAGACTTCACTTTCCTTTTGAACAAAACAGTACGTGGCTGTGGTACTTGATATTGACCTTCAAAGATTTAATATGTAACATTGCGATTCGATTTCTCTCCTTTTGATTGCTTTATATTCGGTCTCATTCATCTCCCTCTTTTATATATAAAATCTATGCCGTTTGCATTCATCAACACGTAAAGGAAAGAGAGATTTTACGGTTCAACAGTGACAAATAAAGAAAGTAAATCTCATATATGTGCTCTAGTGGAGGGGAGTAAAGTAGACTTGTACTCTATCCATTTATTTTCAGACAGGTGTGATTGTGGGACTTTTTTTTTTTTTTTGAAAGGAAACTTTATATTTTATTGATCATGAGTAAACAAAGTACACAAAAAGAAAGGTATACTATCGACGTAATTATAACTAAAATTAGATGCTAAGGATGTGGTGGCGATGGTGTGGGCAATATTCGTCTCGCGGGAAACATACCTACAAGTACCACGAACCATATTCGTCAAAAACGGGTTAACCTCACTAAGAAGTGTTGCATTAGGATGATATTCTAAATTAGATTCTAGGCTTTGTACTAAAAACAAACAATCCATCTCCACTGCCGTAATTGCAAAGTGATGTTCTTGTGCAACACGAAGTCCCTCCCATAAAGAGTACTTCTATGGAACCAGGAGCCAGGCACCCAATGGAATGTTTACACATCACTTGCCCAGGTGATGTGTAAACACTCCATTGGGTGTCTGGCTCCATAAGGAACCAGGCACCAAGTTCCTTGGAAATTTTACTCCCATAAGGCTATATTATCTTAGTTGTTTCCACATTAGGATTCCCGACTTCTTGGATGCAAAACACCCAACCACCGACCCTATCTCATCTCGAACAATGGCGCCCACAGCAAAGGATTCTCTCCGTGGCACCACAGCCGCATCAACATTGATTTTTAGGCCCCCCCGGCCCAAGTTTGCTCCAGCGCTCCTTCTTCTTCCTTTGCACCTCCCCAGTCACTAACTTGGTATCGTGGTGAAACTCCAAAATAGATTGCACCATCACCATTGCTGGTCGACTATTACTTTCATGTTGGAGGTTGTTCCGATCAAACCACATGGCAACGAGGACAAGATCGAGATCAATGAGTTGTTGCAATTCAAACAACCTTTGGAGTATCTCAAGCCAAGAAACCAGCTGCCGAAGAGGTTTAATCCAGGTCCAATAACCGAGTTCCTTTCAAATCTACCTCGCATATTGACATTTCAGCAGAACATATTGAGAATTCTCAAGATATCCACATTGCAAGTAGCTTGTTTGGACTTTTATTCCCTGACGTACCAGATTGAAAAAAGTTGGAAGAGCATCATGCATAAGTCTCCAACCGAACAGCTTTATCTTGGGGGGAAGATTGTTTCCAGAATGAATTCGCCTACTTAAGCTTTCTCCCATGGCTGCTTCTTATCTGCTCCGACATATTCGCCATCAAACACCAATAGCCACTCTTAACCGTATAATTACCATGCTTTGTATGCTGCCATATCAGTGTATTTGGCTGAGCACAACTTGCTAGTGGGAGAGATATAATGGATAGACGATCTGGTGCCCAGAAGTGTGTATTAATCTTGTGAGAATCCCATCCACCCGAGTTGGTTAACAATTCTGCCATTGAATTCATTATTCATTATACTACTAACACCGTTAAATTTAAATCTTTAACTCTTTTTCTTACCTCTTTAATTTAATTCATTTTCCCATTTCTTTCACTCGTTTAATTGCATTGGATTCAACTTTATTTATTATTATTTTTTCCTTTTTTCACTTTCCACTTGTATGTTTCTTTTCACAAACACCACTTGTAAGTTTTCACATTCACCTTCTAAACTAGTCCAACAGGTGGCCCAATTGAGAGTGTTACAATGGCCTAAATATCCTCGGTCCAGTTAGGAAATAACGGAATACTGGGCCTCAGCTAACATGGGTATATTATTAGAGGCCGATTGTCATGGCCCAAGTTCAATCACTGTATGTCCACCCAATTAGGTAGATATTTTGTCCATAGGCCCTATTAAATTTTCACAACAATATAGGCTCAATTGGGTTTGAAGATAAGGGCCTAGAATGTGGACACTGAACTAAGGTAGCCCAACTGCAATTAAGGGCCAAGAAGCTTCTACAGGGCCTACTAAGAGCCCAATATAAAGCTATGCCGAGACTGGAAGAGCCTAGTAAGCTTATAATGGGCAGCTAGTTGACCGCCTAATAAGCTTCTGATGGTATTGCTGCCCTATTAGAATAAACAGAAAGACGCAGCCCATTAAATGGGTCAAAGTATCTATTGCTGGGCTACTAGAAGCCCACAATACAAAGCTCTGCTGGGCCGCATAAGCCCATTAACCTTACAATGGGCCCTAAATGATGGCCTGATAAGCCTCTACTAGGCCTAATGGGCCGATAAGTTTGTCGCTTCTTTTCAGGCTATGAAAAGCCTAACGTTAAGCTCTGTTGGGTTTACATAAGCGCCCAATTATTATTAAAGGGTTTCAGTTGCGGCGATAATAACCTATTTGGGCCACGATTATGGGGCATTGCATGGCTGTATTAATTAATAAAATAATAATATACATACAAAAATTTCATTGAAATTTACTTTTCATTTGATACTAGATACCGGTAATTTTCATTTTTCTTCTTCATTTTTTATCTTTTAATAGAAAGATAATGGAAATTTTCTAATATCACTATTCGGAAAAATTTGGGCCGAACCGACATAAATGGTAATTGAATTAACAATAATATGATAAGGAAATAACAAATGATTCTTTTCCTGAAAAACTGTAAAATTCACAAGATAGGGAGAGAGGAATATAATAGTTTCCTCTTTACATCTATTATTTTGCCATCCTTGAGCAAGTTTTATTTGGGGGAAAAAAAAGAAAAAATTTCAGAGCCTCTATCCTAGGCAAATAGAAGGTGAGGCCAAATATTTTATAAAAGAAAACAAAAATGAAAATCATTCTTAAGCTGACCAGTCCTCTTCCATTCCTTCAATTTCCTCAATCTCCATGCTGCATTGTTTATGCCAAAAAAGTATAAAGAAAAACATTAAAAAAAAAAAAGGTTAGTATAGCGAGAAAAGGAAATAAAATATATTTTTGCAAGTAATCTTGACATATAAACATGCTAACAACGTGAACAAAACAAAACTATAAGAGTTTATCGACCAATTGTAATTATAGGTTTATCAATCTTTTAACATAAACTTAAATGTTTAATTCCAGGATGAATAAGAGATTAAGTTTCGGCAACTTGATATTTGACTTCTTTGGGTGCACGAGTACATGATCTTGAACCAAAGCACAATAAATAAATAAATAAATAAATAAATAAATAAATAAATAAATAAATAAATAAATAAATAAAAATACATGGTCTATTTCTACAAATATACAAATAAACAGCATGGAAACTCATGGAATAATCCTTTAAATATTATAAGGGTAACTACTTCCCTGCATAAAATGTAAACCTGTGAATACGTATTTGATTGTGTAATAACAATACAGTCATTAAATGAAAAGTGTTATTTGTATATATAAGGTGACATTCTCTCAAAAAGTTGTCATAGAACATAGGAGGAACAAATTTTATACATAAAATATTTACAAATAGCATTCCTTATCATGAAATAGGTAATATGTAATGGTCTAAAACTTTTAAATAAATAAATAAATAAATAAATAAATAAATAAATAAATAAATAAATAAATAAATAAAAATACATGGTCTATTTCTATAAACTAGAATAAACATGTTACTTTTAACATAAAATATATAACTTAGGAGATTCTATAATTTCAATTTTTTTTTTTTTTTTTGACAATCTATAATTTCAAATTTGAATGCAGAAATAATTTTGCATAATAATAATAATAATAGAAAATTTATGCAGTAGAGATAACTTTTTTTCTTTTCAATTTAAAAATAGTAGACTCGATAGTCCCAATCAGTGGGACAGCCCATATGATTGTCTAATGAACCCCGTCATGTGTGCATGTGACAGGATTATGGTAAGAGATCATTTTTAGTAAATTCAACTCACTGTGTGAAATGTTGTGCTTAGCACAGAACATTTAACTAAGGTTATTAAAAAAGTGAAATATTGTTATCAACATGAAGAACTTCAAAAATAGATAAATAAAGCAACAAAAGCGCTGTCCATTCTAATTAACTTTTTAAAAAGAAAAAAAAAATTATCTACCCGAGGAGATAAAATGTGGAACAACAAAATTCTCCTCAAGCATTTAAAATTAAAAATAAAATAATTATTACCATGGCAAAGCAGGATCCTGTAAGTAGTCACCAGAGCAATAATCATTCAAGCAGCTTTCATTTGCATTTACCCAAGATGGAAACTCCAGAACTTCATCAAAAGGAGAGAACAATCCATAATCTTCAGCTTTTTCTTCCGGAGAAATTTCCATAGCCTTCAAGAATTTGAACCACCAAGCAGAATTTAACAAATTCATGGTATCATTCCACTCTATCTGATGCTGCTCTCCAATTGATCTGATCTCGGCCATCTCCTTATCATCCATTGCTGGATGCAAATCTAAGTCCATTTCCGGCATGCTGGAATCTGCCACCGCAGCTGCCATGCATGGAGTTTCTGCGGTGGCGGTGGCCGAGAGAGGAGGTGAAGATGAAGAAGATGCAGAGGAGGATGAAAAGAGGGATGGAGGTGGGGTGGTGGGGTTGTAATAAGGGGTGGTGTCCAAGTCGAAGTCTTGAAAATTGAGGTTCAGTCCCAGCGGTTGATTAGGTAGGGGAAAATTGAGGTTTTCTTGGAAAATTGGTGGTGGAGGAGGAGGTGGAGAAATTGGAGAAACATGCCAAGAATAATCAGCTGGCCCTGAAGGGCAGTAGGAGAAATTGGAAAAAGAATTTGAAGAGGCGTAAATTCTTGGGTTTCTCCTGGATTTCAATTTAGCCTCATTTTCCAAACAAATTTGCTGAGATTCAGACTCCATTAACGGCTGGTTTTCCATTTCTTGTGCCTTTCTCATGGCTGCTCTATGAAACTTAAGGGCAGCGACAATTTCTCTTCTGGCTTCAGCCATATTCAGAAGTCTCTCTTGATAAGGCCTGCTGGTGTGGAGTCTTCTTCTAACCTGTTTTTTAGGTTTCGCAACAAATCCTTCTCCATTCTTGGCTGAATTTTGGGTGCTAGTGCAAGAATTCACTTCTCCATCTGAATTCTTATTCTCTTTGGTTCTTGAAGAGGTTAATTGTTTAACAAGGGTGCGAATGTAAGAACCAGAGAGATGGGTTTCTTCATTTTCTTTCAGTTTTTCAAGATTTTCTAATTCCACCCCACCATTTTTAGTACTGATGCTTTTCTTGGAAGAAGATTCTCCCCTCATATTTTTTCTTGTATTATTTTTTCAGTATGGTTTTCAGTTTTCTGGGTGGCAAAGTACAGAATGCAGAGAGCAGAGGTCCGGAGAGGGCTCGTGGGTGTTATAAATAGATGGCGACACTATCTAGGGTTTTTAAATTCTTTGGAATTTTCCTAACTTACTTTCTTTTTTATTGCATAAACTAGTAAATGAGTAGTTGATTATAATAATTTTTCTTTTCCCATGTATTATTTTAACATTTTAGCTTTCTAGTCCTATCTCAAATGAGAAATAAAACAAGAAAACACGAGTGGTGAAAAGTAAGTAATACTCCTGGAATTGATTGTATGAGCTAATGTGAATAAGAATGATTTGGCTAATTTCTATTTTGAAATAGAAATAGATACCTTATATAGATCTCAAGTGAAATGCAAGAAATCTATATCAGTTTATCTAAAAATAAAGACAAAAGATAAAGAATGCAGAGACATAAAAGTGGAGCTAATCGAGTAACCATTTCATAGTCGAGAGACCTGATAATTTTTTTTAAACTTTTAATATAAAGGAAGATTGTGATTTGCTCTATAATTCAACCCTTATCTTGTGCATGTACAACTTTCATGATCAAAACAAACCGACTTGCATACAAATCCTATGACTTTCTATACGTGCAGCTCAGCGTCATGAAATGTCACTTGGTGGATCATGCACCCTCATCCCCTCCTCTACATGCATATCAAATAATTAATAAGGACAACTTTAATATTAAGATTATCCTAGTCGAATAATAAGGACAATTTTAATGTTAACATGTAACGTAGTATACAAATCACAACAACAATGCAAATAAATATTGATGGTAGAGAACTTGTGATGATGATATATAGATTTAAATGAAATACAAGTGCGCTATACTTGGATATTTCTAATGTTTGATTAATGTGTTAGTAGAAGTAGACATCAAAATTCAAAAGCAAGTTCTCGAATGATTACCTTATTTAGGCGTAATGACCTTGACATTAATTAGCTTCTAAATTCCTGCAACATAAGCATCGAGAAATATCTAGGTTATTTCTCTTTCGATACTTAAAATGAGAAGGGAAGAGAATATGACCATGCACACATCAAAAATCTACAGAAATACAAACTTATTTTTTAGGTGAGTTTAGAATCTTTGTCCTCCGATCTAGATATACATTAGCTATCCTCCCTTCATTCAACCAATTTTTCTGGAGTAGATCATCATCGAGTGCTCTTTACTGGTTATGTTAGACCTATTTCAAAATTTTTCATACTGTGGGAGGGCCTTCTCTCTAATTCATGAATGCTAAAGGCCCAATTCTGATACTGGTTCCAGGTGTAAAGATATATGCATGAAACGATATTCATGAACGCTTTCACTGATTTAATTAAGAATATAAAAAATTAAAAACGAAATTGTATATCTACAAATAACTTTTCTTGAAAATTTTCACCAGATAGCTAACTGGATGAAATTTAGGGAAAATATTGAAAATAACCGATTTTCTATTAATAGTTAAGCCTCATTCTTGATATACCTGGGTACTAATCTTATTAATAAGTCCAAATTATGTGGTTTAGCACAAAAATTGGACCTTTAAAACTACATATCCCTTGCTAAGATTATGGGTGTCCAGTATTTGTAGCCTGTGTCAACTCGTATCCATTGTTTCCTCCAATTTGGTCACTTTTCTTACATATTTCCTCTGCAAGCTAGCTCATGTGCACTATGGGCCAGGCTCTAAAAACGTCACGGAAACTACAGAAACTGACAGAAGATTCTTCATTACCGTTGTAACCTCCTCTCATCATAAATTGAACCAAAAAGAAAATTAAATATTACAATTATTCAAGTTTTGTGCATACCTTTGAATATATATTTTCCCTTTAAAAAAATTTAAATAATATTCAGTTGATGAAACAAAGAACTTGGACCTTTCATATATAAAGGCATTACGCAGCCTGTTAAAGACAAAAAGGCTCCATACCACCTTGCTCATATTTTCTTCAGTTTTTATTTGCTCTCATGCCCCTTTATGGCCTAACAGTTTTTCTTGTTTATTTTCTGGCTTTCTTGGAAGGGTTCAGCAACAGCACTGAGAATTGTTTGCGGCACTATCTGTCAAATTAATTAATCTCTTTCATTAACTTTTGTTTTTTCTTTTCTTTTTAAATATCTAGGTAGTGTGCTAGGTAAACTTGCAAATGAAATGAAAGTAATTTGCAAGTAATAAAATAAATGAAGAGACAGCTTATTGTCACTTATATACAAATTTCATACATCATTCTTGATGGCTAAAAGTTTAGTTTAGTCCTTTCATTATAGTGTAGAGATCAAACTATACACAAGTTAACAGGTTCCCATCTATTCTTACAGCTTGAGATATATTTATATAGTGAAATGGACAATATTAGAGTACTTATGTCCATCATATAAATCAATAATGCGAAGGAAAGGAGTTGAAGATACTGGTCCGTGACTTTATTTTGACACTAAGCATGCGGCAGGTTAGATGGGAATGAAAAAAGGGAGAATCGTTTAAATTAGGACGTTTTAGATGGGATTGATTAATGAAGATTGTTGTAATCGAAAGACCATAGTACCTAGAGCTTTCTAAATTTAATATTCATCACTTTCTAGACTCAACTCACTTATTCAACTCTTGAGTCTCAACGCATCTTAGTTGCTATAGATCTCATGACCAATATGACAATGTTAATCAGTGTTTGTCATAATGTGTCCTATACTTGCCACAATAAGAACATTAGCATTAGGCCTGATCTCTTGTCCAATGATCCCCACCACATGTGCGTCTAGCAGGAGTACAGCGGGAGATCATTTTTAACATTAGATCTGCCGATAATCAAGATTTATGGGGCTTAATTGATGCTTAAGAATGCTGTTTTCAAGATTAACCTTCTCTTTACATCACAAAATCAAGTACCAATTCAGAACTAGGATTACAGCATTAATTTGCTATATTCGGCTTATCAATGTCTTATCATCTGCTTAAATAGCAGCATTCTGTAAGTGCACCAAAGGAGAGCTTTCTTAAGGTTCATATAATTGTACATTAACTTTCACCAGTTAATTACAGCAAAACTAATTAAATAGAATCCTATAGACTGTACCTTCCATCAAAGGCGCAAAGCAATCAAATCCTTATTAAGGTCAAAGAACCAGCTCATACTGACTTGCTCCTATGGAGCCAATGTCTATAAGACTGATAAAAATAAGTCATTCATAACCACTAATGAAGGATCCCTCGAATAATTAAGGATTAGTAATCTTTTCTAGAAATAGAATGCATTTGATATTTTTCCTACGCGGGGAAAGTAATCATAAAAGAAGGAAGATGGGTTCTTCTTCAGTCTATCGCTTAGGAGTCATATGAAACGTCACACTTTCATTTATCTGACAACTATAAACTTATTAAGATGTAGAAATTATGGTTCAAAGTTGAAAAAACGAAAAGCTTGACCTTTTGTGTTTCTAATTTGATATTCTACAAACTGAATGTAGTTTTCAGAAAATCAAATTCAAAAATATCATATGAAAGCTATTAATAGACACCCGGAAAAAAGGTGAATAAATCAACATTCAATTATTAATCCCAAACTATAGAATATGATGATGAATGTTTTGACAAGAAAGGGAACCTAATAATTTATCTTTTATTTATAAAATAATATACATTCTAGAGAGAGGGCAGAATCAATCAGGAATGAATAAAGAATTGATAAAAAGGAATTGAATTGGGAGGTAAATGCAGATGAAGTAATGAGAAAAGGGGGAAACATAGACCTGACTGCTGCGGATTGTGGATAACGTCCATGACCGCATTAGCTTCTTTTTCCTGCTGAGCGATTCCACCAATGGGAAGCGCCCTTCTGCCGCTTGATTTTGACAAATGGCACTCCGATTCCGCCATTTTTACCCTTTGGATTCCATTTACATTGCCGGATGGGGTTTATGGGTATTGAAATCAAGTTGCCAAATGTGTGGGGGATCTGAACTGATTTACAAATGGAAAATGGGCGAAATTCATTTTATTCGGTCACTATCACTGATGAATTTTGCAGCTGGGTTTCTGTTCGCTCACTTTCTTCTGTTTTCACTTGGTCAGGTCTTGCTTCCCTCCTACAAAGCCAAGCATGCAATTAATTAATAATTAATTTGCTAACAAAGATTAGAAGGAATTGGGAATAAAAAGAGATTAATGTTACGTGATACTTGATACCAATTTATATGACAATTAATGTATAACTAAATGATATATAAAACTAAATGCATAATACCATATTGATATAGTGCTTAGCAACACTTGAGAAATAATATAAAATTAGACGTTTAACATTATATGCCTACACACACTACAACAGTTGACAGCGGCTAACGTCTACGTGGTGTGCATATGAGCACACCACATCAGTTGATAGTTGGCCACCTTGCCCCGCAAAATTGATGTGGCGTATCCTTTCCCGCCTGATGTCTGATTATATATAATTTCATGTATGCTAAATAGCATTACTCGTAATAATATTAATTAACTCGACAAGGTTACTTGTACGCGGGAGCTAATTGGTTAATTGGAACATCTATGTACAAGTCATGGAATTCAGCATTCTTTATAGCGTGGTTAATGGTTAGCTAGATCAATTCTTGTGCTTGAACACTTGGTATTGATCAAGGCATTGTGAGGGTTGGAGGGGGCAAAAAAAGAGGACATTTGTGTCTTCTTATTTAGCAAAAAAAGATTAGAATGAGCTTATTTTTAAGGCTTGTGATCATCATTGGATAAGATGGACGATGACCAATTCGTATCATGAACACTTTATCATCGACACGGACCACATTTTGGCCGCCCCGCTACAATGAATATCAAATGGTTTTAGTTCTCCAATAATATTAAGGTTAAAGTCACATTTAGTAAGAAGGCGTCCGTAATGTAGCCTAGCAAGAAAATGGTGTTTGATTAACTCATTCTTATGCCATCTAATTGAGATATGTAGAATATATGATGAAGAGTGACGGGAGGAACTTTCGACGCTCTAAACTCATCAAATTTAGAACTTTCTAATCAGTTAAGGTGTATATCTTGTGAAAGTGTTTTAATTAACCAATCAATTGAGTTTCTTTTATATATATACTAGTATATGACACATGCATTGCACGTGATATTTAAATATAATCTTTAAAAAAAGTTTTGATCTACCCACAAAAAAAGGGAAAAAAGAAAGAAAAGTTAAAAAATTTGATGCATTGTCTTCTGAAGCCTCAAAGATTTTAAAACAAATAAATTCAATTTTAGCAAAAAAATAAAATAAAATCAACTTTTCAATATCTTACTTCAATTCTTTCCCAATAAGCTCTTTTTTAAAACTTATTATGCGTCCATCATTATAGTTCTATCAACCAACATCTTTGGTACCTACCAAAGTACCTCATCATAATTTTTCAATTAATGAAATACTCAAAGACGAATAGTAATAGGCTTTAACCATGGACAAAACAAATGAGTATAAAATGTATATATGTATATATATATATATAGCTTACCGAATTTACATATACCTATGCAAAACGCGCCTGAAAATTAAAGCAAGACACATTTAATGTGGGCTGGATTCATATATATAGCCACACAATGAACTTGAAAAAATTGTGAGTGGGAAGGAATCAAAGGTCTTGAAACAGTAGAATTAAAGCAAGGTACATTTAACGTGGGAATATGACAAGTCATATGTGTGACAATGTACTAATTAAATAAATCAAGTATAATAATATTATTATTTAAAGGATAAATAAGGAATTATAAAATATTGGTAAGGACAATATCGTCCAAAAATGTTTCTCTCATATCTTCACTTTTATATATAGTATATATGTGTGTGTGTGTGTATAGACGTTGATTCTTGGTTAATTCTGAAATAAGGAAATAAATACATCTAAAATATTCTAGAAGAATAGTCACTACGGTTAAACTTGATCATTTTGTTACGTCCCTCAAATTGGAATTTGCCTTATCATTTCGGATAGATTTTTACGAGTACAGTTGTGATTCATAAATGAAAGGACCAGTGTCTATTAATTACGGACCCGGGACCCCTACTAAATTTTAACTCGATAAAATTAATGCTTCCGATCTCTCTAATAAATGTTACGGTCGCGTTTTATCTCTCCACCTCTGTCCTCATATTTATCTCTACTGTGTATACTATTTTCTTCCAAATAAATATACATACATGATTTACTTCTATAGTAAAAATAGTAATTTTAACAGCTGGTTAGCATATATATGCCGATTCTTGAATGAGCTAAAACTTGGCCTACAATTTAGTTAAGCTATAATGACAATGCTCGGCAACATTCAATAGCTCCGTATTCTAGTTTTGCTTTTAAGTGCGTTGGGATGAAATGAAATTATTAATTAAAATTTAATTCTTTCTTTAATCATGTTGAATAAATCTTAGAATTATTAACAACATGAATGATCTCCTCCTCAAGTGCCACATCATCACTCAAAGTGGCGTGGCACAATAGTGAGATTCACATATCCTCTCTTTAGTGAAGAAGAGATTAGCCCTCTTATTAAGAATTATTATTATTTTTTTTGGTGAAATAGTTGATTTTTGTTTAAATTATTATTATGGGTATGGTTGTATATACAATGTTAAAATCAAATTTTCATAAGTAGATGCGAAAACAATACCCTTCAAAAAATGTAAAAACAATAATGGGAAATTAATTAAAGAGAGTCTAGGAGTGGTCCATCAATTAATTTTACTATGTCAACATAAGTATATAACGAGACACGTCAAGTGGTCTAATTTGACTTTTGAAGGAGATTATTATGTCAACGTCTATTTTTACTGTTTGTTATATATATATATGTTTTATATAATATAGACACACACATACATTTCTATTTTCTTGTTTTTACTCAATTATTAAGACTTTACAAATTGTATATCTTCATCTTGTTACATGCAAACCTTTTATATTTACGTGTAGGCAGTAAATATTTACTGTTATTATTATTGTTTTAAAAAATTTAAGAGGGTTAACAATTATTAAACCAGTTAAATAGTTAGATAGTAGAGAGTTGTTATGTAATTTTATCATGAAAATTAATGAGGTGAACAATTGATTAGATACGAATTTTTCTAAGGAGAGTATTCCTCTCCGTAGCCGGACCGGATTAGATATACATCTTATTTATAGTGAAAAATTATACCTCACAAAACTCATCTCTTTAGTATTAAGAAATTTCAATCTTTAACTTCCATGTTGATTATATTTAATTGATTTTTCTTTTTCAAAACCACTCCAAAATAAAAAACGAAAAAGAAAAATGTACTCCCCAATGGGGAAAAAAAATCCAATACTCTAAGAATACCGAACAATCAATCAAGAATCCAAAACCTATGTATGAGTTGTTGACGGGACAATCAATCAAGAATCCAAAACCTATGTATGAATTATTGATTGGCTATAAGTATTAATACTCTTGAAATACTAGAATTTTTTTCCCTCTCAACTGAAAGAGTTACCTGTCGTCTGCATATCACACTGGGTAAGAATGTGGAGATTTCATGTATCTCATGAAACTGTCTATTGTGGTTGTCGTCATCAATTTCAGTAGTAAATCCAAAATGGAAAACAAACAAGCCTAATATAAATAATTCAAGAAAAATGGGGAAATTTCCAAAATGGGAAGGAATGAAAATTGGTGGGGTTGTGGGACCATCTGCAAAGACAGACGGGCGAGATGTGACCCATCATAATCAACGGCTGTGATTGAATGTGGGGTGACAGGGTTACCATGTGAGAGCAGGCCGCGCACGTCCACTTTTCACCAAAAGCCTGCAGAGCCCAATTAAGACCACAATTCAAGTCCAAATTCTACTCTCTCACGTTACTATTTTTATTATTATTATTTTAATTAATTAATACTTTTTTTTTAATTTCAACTTATTTAAATTAGATTACCTTTCGTCAAAAAAATAAAAATTAGATTACTAAAATACAAATTATAAGCTTTTTCATTTCAGTATAACTTAATTTCTACTACAAATAAGTATATTAATAAAACTTAAATGTTTAATAATGAATTAAATAACTTAAATAAAACAATATCTACAGTAGTAAAATTGATTGTAAAAATCAACACATACAAATACTATTCGTGCTTTGACCCTCCCCTTGTATCAACTCCCTCGAGAAAGAGTAAGGTCTCTATCCGCCATAAGTGGTGGGGGCGGTGGGGACCATCTTGAATTTTCGTTTGGCCCACCTACAAGAAATACATGCACGTATAGGCTCACCCTCAGGGGCGGGGTGTGAGGAGTCCGGTCCCTGCAATGACCCACATCATAAAACATAAAATTAAATGCTCTATATGTTGTAAATGATGCAACGGTCCTAAATTACTTGAAAATTGATTAATCATTTCAAGAAATATCCCGAAAGTGATTGAATTTATGTAGAGATG
The DNA here is from genome assembly GCA_963692815.1 of Nyctanthes arbor-tristis. Classification (NCBI taxonomy): domain Eukaryota; kingdom Viridiplantae; phylum Streptophyta; class Magnoliopsida; order Lamiales; family Oleaceae; genus Nyctanthes; species Nyctanthes arbor-tristis. Next base: position 10,891 of record CAVNYN010286549.1, on the reverse strand, counting down.
TATATTCTTGATCAATCAATTATAATACCGGTGAGAAAATTTTTTATATGCGCAAAATTTCAAATATAAAACTCAGATCAAAGAACATTACACTGTAATGATAATCATATGAGAATTGCTATAGACATTGCTACTCGTTATAGAATGTGGAGCGGTTAATTTTAGACACATTATTATAGAAGTGACTGAAAGATGACACCTAATGGAAGTTGATTTATATGGAGCCAAATTGACAACTGCCAATAGATATTAACTAACTCAATTAGGCCCTGTGTAGAAAGGCTGATATATCTTTCTAAAGACTGACCATTGGAACGCCCCCCTCAAAGCTAATCCTTCGTGTGATCGGGAAATGGAACCTGTCTACAAACTATAAACTAATGGGTTGGGCTGTTTGGCCCAATTAGCTCCACTGTGTGACAAAAAACCCAATTTTGAAGTCTAAGCCTAAGCCCAAGGGGTCAATGGAGTTCCAAGCTGGCGTAAAATAGTCTGTAGGCCCAACACGAAAAATATGGTACAATCAAACAAGTTTGGGAATGATGATATATATACACCTCTCTTAGTTCCCCTTTTAAAATTTTAAATCTCAAATAACTTAAATACTTTAATTTACAATTTTGCCGTCCTATTCATCTCGTAAATTGCCTTAATTTCGGTCAATTAGTGAACTAATCAATAAAATGTGTATCATTACTCAACAATTTTTATGATCATCTCCCTTATTATTTGTTAGCTAAATCGATTGGTTTAGTTTGATTTTAGAAACTAATCAGTGTTCGAGAATCAAGTGTTGCTAAGGCCTACGATCTGGCTTTTGCAGCCAACTATAATTTGTCTTACATTAATCAACTATTATATCTTTAACTCTTACCTTGTAACATCATTAAATTGATCATATTTATTGTGTAAAAGAGTCAAGAATTACTATTCGCGTTAAGGGGTTTGTAAGATGTGGCTTTTTTTTAAAATAAAAAATCTTCATTTCATTCCATTGAAACAAGGAAACAGAAAAACATGAAGGGGCAAAAAAAAAAAATGACACCTGTGATACAAGATACAAATTATTACTTCAATCGTTAAAATTGATCGCACTAGATGAGATGTAATACAGGATACCTTCATTTGTGAATAAAAAAAAATTAGAGTCAACTGTATTTCATATCAAACATAATGAAAAGCAAAAAAAAATCCCACAACATACAAATACAAATAATTTATAAAAAATTAAAAATCGTGAACAAGAGAATCTCACGCAACTGAGCTTCAGACCCAACTAGAAAGAAACTTCAATCCTAGGCTGAAAAGAAAATCCACACACCAAGTCTTTAGCCTCTCCATTCACAAAACATTTGGGCAATTCAATCCATTCATTTCTCTCCAAATTGCACAAGACATAGCTATAATCCTGTTCTGAGGTTAAGCAGACCAACATCTGTTGGCCTGCGCCGGTGCAATTTATGTCTACTTTCTTGCCGTAAAACTCATGGGACATTGCCGGTGGCATCGCCGCTACTTGAACCCAGAACTGAGTTTTCTCCTCCCATTTCCATACCCGGAGACTGGCAGTTTCCAGGAATTCGTAGAGGACGACGACGTGAACTTCTCCTCCACATTCGATTATGTCGATTGCGTACTCGGAGAAGACGGGCAGAATTCTTGGGTATTCAAAAAAGGATTTTTGTGTAAGGTTGCAGGACACTACCGTCCCGGATGAGCTTAGAAAGTATAGAATTTCCTCGTTGTTTTTCAGGATGGTTACTGATGAATATTGCTTGCACGGGTTCCTCTGCAAATTGGTGGAAACTACATCCCCACACTTGCTCAAGAAATAGAGTGAATAATCATCGTTGGCTTCAGTTTCTGATTCAACAGGATTGTCAATTTTTCTGTTGAGGATGGCGTCTTCTTCCCACTCATCGGTGATGGAGTTGTAGGTGCTGTAAGAGAGTGTTGAATATGGGTATTCCCCGGAGACTGAAACGAGCTTGAAGAATGCAGCTGTGGATATCATTGCAATAGCCTGAAGGTGTTTGTTTTTAAACCCCTGAGAACAATCCAACGAGGCAAGCCGTCGGCCGGAGCCTGTAACGGGATTGCAGGCTATGAATTCACCAGGTGCACGGTGGAAACACATCAATCCACCTGATGCTGCAACAGGAATGAAATTGCTGCAGGAGGTCTGGTACTGGCCTTCCTCAAGGAGTGGCAAGAAATTGAGCTTCTTCCAGGCTTTGTCAGTGGAGTCGAAGACAATAGGAGCATAATTAAGTTGGGAATGAGAATCAACCATGAAAATCCAGGGGTCCCGGGTCGGAATCTGTGAACAAGCAAGCTTGAAAGAAGCAGAATCCGCCACTGATTTCCATGTCTTGCAAACCGAAGTATTGCGGTAGAAGGTAGCAGTTGGCAGCCATGAAAGAACCCTTTCAAGAAGATCTTGATTGAGTTCATCCATTGGAAATCTTGCACCTCGATGATGATCATCTCCACACATTTCTGGTAACTTCCTCTTCTGTCCCCTCTCCATTTCCTGAACTTAATCAAGAAATTTAACAGCCACCAAGAATGTAGGAAGTTGAGGGGTGATAATATTAAGTGGGATATGCTCTTGTGGGGTGTGACTAACAGAAAAACACACAAGTACAGAAAATGCAAGATTGGAGTATGCTAGAAGGGGACAATATATAAAGGAGTTGTGGGTGGGAGGGAGGGAGGAAGTTTCTTGGGTGGCTTTTTATCTACTTAGAAATTGGGGTTGACAAAGAGTAAAGTAGAAGTATGCATTGACAAATGTTTGTTGTCACGGGTGGGTGGGAATGGGAGAAAAAGGAAAAGCCGAAAAGGGAGGGTTTAGGCCGCAACAGAACCCAAGAAAGCTCAAGTCTTTGTCATCCCGGCGCCTCTAGGGTTTTGCTGACTTCTTGTAACAAAAGCACATTACAAAGGGACCCTATGCTCAATCTTTCATCTCTTTCCGCCTTCCGATCATCTGAATATCTAGTCCCGAACCTGGACTAAGTGAGTAAAGTAAGTGTCGATAGTCTTATCTCTATTCTTTCATCTGAATCAGGAATAACAAGTTGAGTAATTAGAGAGATCGGAGCTTATGACCAGGATGAACTATTGGGAGGCATTGGCCACCCCCTTTCATCTCCTAGTCACTATGATCCAATTGTTTAGGTCAGGCACAAATGTGTCACTAAGTTGTGTTAATTGATTATTATTGTTATTTTGGGTTGGGGGGGGGGGGGTTGTTGAGGGATGTGTATAAAGCAAAGTTTAGCATTTTTCTGGAGAAAAAGTTTGACATTCTGCAAGTGTCCCGTGCAGGTAACGCACCCACCCTCGTGCATAGAATTTTTCTTTATGAAAAATACTTTACAGTAGGAATGAGGAGTATATAATATTTGTCAGTTTTTAAAGTCAAAATGTAGAATCCAAAGCTCTTGACTTTTGTTTCCATTAATTTTGGTTTAAGTGAATTGGCATTGGATGCTTTTTTGGGGTCAGGGTCAGACAATGGATTAAGAAATGAAGAAAAAGCCATGAATTCCGGTCTCTTTTCTCGTGTGCTCTCTACAGTAATCTCGTGAATTGTGGGGAAAAAAGCAAGTTTTGGCTCACATAGATAATAAACAATTTTAGTTCAAAGCATCAACAAGAGATGAGTTTTAATTGAACAATGACATGAGAAAATCATCTCTCCTTTTCCTCGTGTCATCCTGTGAATTGTTCGAGCAAGTTGATGTAGCGTCCTCTGCATCAACTCCAAAGAAGAAGCTCAACTATCAGTCCCAGAGAGTATAAAACCTTAGATTATTTAGAACTGAGATAAGATCTGATATCTCTCAGTAGCCCCGTGTAGCCTTCAGTTTGTTGGTCAATTCTTAGTTTGATACTCTTTTCATATTTAGTTTTATACCTTTTTTATTGTTAAAAAAAATAATTTAATTTATATATAAACAAAATCGGAAAGAATATAGGCCCAAGCAGCATGCACTAGCCCATTAAAGGGCCGGAGGGGCCGTTGCCTGAGCCCAATAACGGCTTCCCCCAGCCAATTGGGCCTCACATAATATGGTACAACACTTCAAGTGCCACCAATAAGGTTACCTTAACCCGAGCGCATTTATTCAAGTTCAGTTCCCAGCTTGGATAGTCTGGGCCCAATAAAGAAGACCCCATATACTCCCTCCATTGGGCCCCCACTAGGGTTTCAGTACAGTAAACCATTTCCCGGCCATTTAGCAGCCTATTATAGACTGTTTCCTTTCTTTTTAACCGTGTGTGATACACAGGCAGTGCAGAAGGAAAAATGATACACATTTTGAATTTCAGGAATTCATAAATTTTATACATATGTGTGTGTGTGTGTGTGTGTTCGATTTCACAGCCCAAATCAAGAAAAATGGGAAAAAAAAACACAAATTAAAACCAAAAAAAAAAAAATCAAACTCCAATACATTTTAATATTATTTTTTGATTGGTGAATGTTGTTAAGGCTTTTTTTTTTTTCTAATATATATATTGTTCAACAATTGTTGTTTTGTTTGGTTATTATTGAAAAAATAGTATTGTTTATTTCTTCGTCCTATTTTTAGCCCACTGCAGGGGCTAAATTTCTGAACTTTGCTTGGAGCCGTGTAGACCCGACCCATTAATGTGAAACTGTTTTGTTTCTTTTCTTTTCCTTCCTTATTAATATTGACGAATTAAGTGGAGTTTGTGGAGTCTTTATTATCAAGCAAGTCATCAATTCACATGCCCCTCGCCGAAATTTCCCTGCCCTCCCTTATATTCCTGTGTATTAAAAAAAAATAATAATAATAATAATAATAATTAATTAATGATCCTTTACAACAAGGCAGATGGTGTGAAATGTGAAAAATAATAATTTAATGTGGTTAATATTGATTTGAATGGTTGAATTTTGTGTTAGTAAAAAATAAATTGGAGAGAACAGAACGTTAATGTAATATGAAGAAACCTCCGTTACAAGCGCGGGTGAGTAAGAAGTGAGAATTATTATTGTGAAAATCAAACACATCCTAATATTGTGGAAGAAGGGCCTTGCCTAAATAAAGAGGCTTGAAACAGCAACGGCGGGAGAGAGACTTGAGAAAACAATGGCGGGGAGCGAAACAAATCCGATTCGGCTGGTGTATTTCAGGGAAAGAAACGAACAAGATCGGTATTCAAGCGGTGGCCAAGGGATCACGAACCAGCTTATTTTCCACTGTTCAACTCTGGTCAGTGCAGCTCTTGGTTTACATTTCTCTGATTTCTTCTTCGACAGTGCAGCTCTTGGTTGCCTGTGGAAGTCCATGAGCTATTGTGATCAATTTAAATGCGAGTTAAAGAAATGCTGGAAGGAGCTTCTTAAATAATTTTCTGTTATACATATGTCAACTTTCAAGTGAATCTTTGTATTCTTTGGTATTACGTGATGATTATTATATAGGTGGTGGGTTAGGAAAATACAATCAAGAGCAATTCTAATGTACCCTCTTCAACTTCTATCAAATAATATAAGGGGGAATAATGCTATTTTTCCGGGGGAAATTTACAGAATCCTCCTTGAATGTTACATTTTTGGGTAATTTTCACTCTAGGTCCTCAACCTTTCAACTTTCTATCAATTTTTTCATCATTCTATTTTTTAGCCTTCTAAATCTGCAACCTTAATTTATTATCGTATAATATCTTCAACGTTACTTTTCGTCCACAACCTTTTAATTTTCACCCTTTACCCATATTAAAATAACTATTATACCATCATTATTTATTTCCACCATAGATCCCCAACTTTTCAATTTTTATACAATTTTCCCCATCTTTTTTTGGGCTCATGACTGAGTAACATCCATCCTTGCTAAAATGCCAGATCAAATTGTCAGGAGAAGACAAAATTCAAATATGATCAATGATGAAATTAACGCCTAGCTACACTACAACCATGAATATACCCATTTCAAACCCCTTATGAAGTTTACCAGTGACTAGTAAATATTAGCGCCCCCACACCCCCAAAAAAAAAAAAAAGAAAAAGAAAAAAGGGTTAAGCAATAGAAAAAGACGACTGTGGAAGCTGAAGACAAATATATAAGACTATCTTTAAATTTGCTCTAATTCACATTGAGCTCATTCAGCCTGCGCAGGCCGACTCGTATTTATGAACTCAACAAGGCTTGAAAGGAAGAAATGACTTTTTATATTACATTTTTTAATTTTGTTAAGAAAATGAAAATCACGGAGAAAACATTAAAAAAAAAATAAACTCAACAAGTCAAACGGAGCTTTAAAAAATAAAATCCTCGAATAGAGATTTTAGCCTCGTGAGGAACAACGGTTTATCTGTAAAATCTTCTGTTGAGTGCTGAGGAATTGCAAAAATTCCAAACACATCATTTACATTACGGACACGCTCTCGCGCCATAATTGTGTGATAGTTGTGCGAGAAAATGTGGTTTTTGATGCAAAGATTGGGATGATAATTGTTCTAAAGATTCACGTGCGCTAAACTAGTCGACAGTGTACAACAACGGTATCATTAAAGACATGCGCGCTGCTGCTATATTAAACCCACGTACACAAGTGATGTATGAAATATATACAACAAAAGAAGCTCAATTTCAAAATGTCTCGACCATGTATTCATTATATTAATAAATTTTACTCTGTCACAACTCACAATTTTATTCCTAAAGTGCATTGAAGTCGCAGCATTCCAATGATCTCCATTGGGCATATCATGACCTGAATAAACAAATCACAGTCTCTTCAAAAGATCAAAGATTGAGATTTTACGAGGTGTTAATCAAGACGGTGAAGAAGGTATTCAACTTCAACGAACTTTGTTAAAGGGATAATCCACTCTCCATACAACCGAGAAACTACAGAGGGATTGACCTTGTACTCTCCAACTTTGGCATTCTCTTGAAGTTCCACGTCTTGCCCAAAAATCATTGCCTTCTTTTCTACTCGTTTCTTGATTTTCTCTTCAACACTTTGAAACGTTAGTAGTTTTATCAAAGCATCCTTGTCCTGCAAGAGCATAGAGGAAAAGAATCATTAAATGGAACCTCCAACTTATCATTTTGGCTGGCCAACTACTAATTTAATTGGTAAATAACCTGAGTGCGAATAGCTCGAGTGTACTCTTGTGGGGATTCCCTGAATTTAATCTCTGCTACAAACTTCCCCATGTGAATTCTTCTAGAGATAGCCTTAAAAGAAAAAAATGTGGAACTTAATTCAAATAGTAACATTTTCAATCTCTCAAATAACTAGAACCAATGGTAAAAATATTAAAAGAAAATCATATGGGATTCATTTTTAAGTCAACGCCCAAATTTCGTACCTGCAGACAGTCTAGATCCTTAACAGCAGTTATCGCATGTTTCCCATCATCGCCATTGGAAGTAATCAGAGGAAGCAGCTCGTGATACATATCCAATATTTGCCCATTTATGTTTATAGAAGCTCCTTGTGGATGCAAAGCCTACAAATTGATTACTCCATAAAAGTCCATGGTTTCTTCTCAGCAGGGAAAACTCAACAATCCAGAGTCATGATCGATATCTACCTGTTGATTGTTATAGGATGGCAGCAACGATGGTGGAAAATTATCCGGGAAGAAAGCATTTTCCTCTAGAGATAGATAACGACCAGCCTATAGAGAAACCGGCAATGGAAAATTACTGTAACCACGCAAAAGGTAAAGATAAAGTTAAGTTTGCCAGAAATGATTTAAACAGAAAGGAACTAGAAAAGTGCCAAGGCAGATACATTTTCATGTGAAGATTTATGAGTAAATTCTGGAGTTGAATCGCATCTTATAATTGGTTGCAACAATAGCCTACAGTGCATTACCCAAACTTTCTCATGTGTGTGTGTCAAAGCACCAGCAACAGAACTAAACACAGCCGTGGAGCCAAAGATGGGCAGGGGTTGGCGATACACCCCACCATATTCAAAAATCTTTTACTATATTAAAGACATGTCTAGCCTTGATAAATAGCATAAAGAACACGAGAAACTAGCCTTGATAGTATCATGAAAGAGCATTAGCTAACGGTTGAGTTTGGCTCAATTGCAATTTGATCCGGGGTTTGAAGCAGCTCTTAAATAACGAACAACATCTGAATCAAGTTTGAGCAACTAAAGTAATTGGCCAAAGAACCAACTTTTCTTTTGCATCTCCTCCCAGCATTTTACCATCACAATCTAGTAAGAGTGCCATCACTGTCAACCTGCCTAATGAAAACTTAAAATGAACATATCCCCTTGAATATTGAATTGGAATTGAAGTTACCAAATTCTCCAAGAAAAGATAGAGGCTTAGAGAGCAAATTTGGCATATAGTAAATAGACATCAATGGTCAACACCAACAAGATTTCAGCCTTTTCCTTTACTTGCAATATTAACTTTAATTACCTGATTGTTGCCAAATCCAACTTAACAAAAGTGCTATCAATGGCCATAATAATACTGTTAAATGCACTATAATATCACAACAAAATATAAATCTACAGATCAATGTTTGTCTGATTAAAAAAAAATTTTACATTATGCAGCAAATTGAAGTCAACAAACAAGACTTATTAATTCTCTGAGTACTAAAATATCGATCAAAAAGCAATTATATATAACGGTTAAAAAAGCAATACCTTGGCTTGAACAGCTTCAGATTCTTTAACAAAGGACTGAAACAAAGAATCTGGAAACCCAGGCTTTGCTTGATATAACGAAGAATTTGATGGGTATCTTGCTCTCTCTATCAGACTGAAAATAATGGTGTCTTCTTCTCTCACCAGACTCTTTCTTTCTGAATCAAGATTCAATAAATCTTCAGCGCGACTTCCCATTTCAGAAACCCCAGATCTTGCAGAAGATGGAATAATAATAGTGAGGAGTAGAAATACAAATAGCATTATTATAATCGGTGGGTTTTGCTTAGAATTAACAATAAAATATGTCGTGTCACAGAAGAATGTGAAAACGAATTGGTGGGGTCGAGTAATTGGTGGGATCAATTTTCTAATTAGAAAACGTCCAATATTAGTGTACAGCGGTAATTAATTTAATACAATAAACCGAACCAAACTATACATGGAAATATAATTAAATGAATTAATGAGGACGATTACAATAAATTATTACCAAAAATACAAAAGGTAAAATAATAATCAAGAGTTATTGTCGTCCTTGTAATCTGTCCGATTCTTTCCTTCCAATTACCGCGGAAGGAATGAGGATGCTAACGTGCTCTTTTCGGGCAAAGGAATGTTAGCAGGAGGGTACCTCGGTTTACTTTCGTGAATATTTGGCTGCTAATATTTACATTAGTATACTTTGTTTTTTTCTTATACAAAGGGGAGATAGAAGAGGGGAAAGTGTGATTCGAACCCGAGACTTCTTATCTGAAACATGAAAAACTAATTACTGTAAGACTTGTACGAACACATTTGCATTAGTATACTTATTATATTATATTATATGCCATAAAATCTAGCCATAACATTGAGTACTACAAAAATTTTATTTTACCTACACACAAGTATATTATTATGTATGCGTGCATATGTGTCAAACATCTAAACTATAAATATCCCACACTTATAGCCTGGATGTGTGCCATGTATTGCATGTAGGTATGCAAAATAAAATTTCTCTTGAGTACTAATTTATACACACACTAGTATATGGATTAGTTCGCTAATTGGAAGAAGTCGTAGAGCAAATATCCATTCCAAGTTTTGAACTAAAAGGAAATGAAGATAACAGAAAATAAGCCAGAAAAATAAATGCAAGAGCATCCACGTCTTTTTTCACTTGACGAGATGCAACCGCCAAGGGGAACAAAATAGAACACAGAGGGGAGGGTCAAGAGCCTTTACCTTGACAATGCTCTCTTAATGCGGCTAGGATCAAATGATGCACTCGGCGAAACCCTAGCCAGTCATTTGAGTCTAATTTGGCATTTTTTGGGTTCTTCGTGATTTGGTGGTGGGGGTGGGGACGCAAACAAGCTGAACTAGCTCACGAGCCAAAAATCTCAACTCTGTCTCGGCTCGCGTTTTTGTGTCTTGAGTCAAAAAAAGCCTGGGTAGCCCGGGGCGGCTTGCCAAAAAAAGTTGAGCTTGGCTCGAGCTTTAGCTCTAGCTTTTCCGATCCGAGCCGAGCTTGACTTGACTCGTTAATTTTATTTTTCATTTTCTTAAGAAAATACTAAAAAATATAATATAAAAAGTCATTTCTATTCTACAAGCCTTGTTGAGCCCATATATATGAACCTTCTTGAGCACATTGGCACATGTACTTTTGTACAGCCTCGTTTCTTGTTAGTTCTTCAATTGTACCATATGCATCAAAGGTCTCTCGTTTTTTTAATTGCTGCTATAATTTATTTATCATATAACTTTTTAGTATATATAATATTGAATTTTCTAGAGAAACAGATCGGGCTCTGAGTTCAGAGCCCGACATCCAATCGGATGCACCTGACATCATTTGATTGGAAGTTGGAGGCTCTGAATTAAGAGCCTGATTTGTTTCAATAGCCGGACCATATATAATATTGTGTACCGTTAGCCCAAAACCACAAATCTACAATTTTCTCTCTCATATGAGGAAGTTGTATTATTAGCATTTAGCTGAAAACCACAACTCTACGTCTAACAGTATAAACCCATTAGAAGTTTGACGGGCGATCCATAAACCTGAGTAAAACAGTCTCACCCGTGCATTGATTATGGCATGCTTCTTGATACATGAATGCCATTTAATGGAATTCAGTGCTTGTATATGTGTTAGATGATGAAAATAAAAGAAGAATCTTGAAAACTGCACACACAATCCTCCTTTTCATAAATTTCCATCCAGTTT
>CAVNYN010286547.1:0-26928 GCA_963692815.1 Nyctanthes arbor-tristis | reverse complement strand
ATTTAAACGACAGCCATATATGAAAAGTTCTATTTGGACAGAGAAAAATACAAAAAAAAAATGTAACAAAAATGACATGTGTTTCATGTGATTCTATTGATGTAAAAGTGCTACAACGTACTGAAAAATATGATCCAGACATATGTCAATTTTATTTAAAATTTAGATCGGAAGAGCGTTTAAATAACATAACTCCTCATATATTCCCTAATCTCTTTTGTTTATATGAAATTTGATCTATTGTCATATGTATGTTACATTATGACACCACATAATCACGTGTCCTACATCGAAACACGCTACATAGTTATAATTAATCATGTAACATGTCTCTATACACATCACATCTGCCTTTTAGTGCTATAGTGTGCCGTACCATAACGGGATTACTTGTTTATCTCCGCTTGTATTTGTATCAAAGAAAGAAAAAGAGAAACTAACATCTTCTCCACGGAAATCGAGCAACTGATCATGTATTCTGTGAAATTTTGCTTTTGCGGGCTACAAGATGGCTTGAGAATAGTAAATGATAAAAAAATGGGGAGCTTGAAACGGCAGAAGCTCTGTCTCGAGGCTCACGCGCCGCTTTGTGTCCACTAATCGGCGGACAGTAAAAAGATATGGGTTGCTCCTTTTTGCTGTAATTGGTTTTCCAACCAGACATTGGCCGTAGCTTAGGCCGTCGATTATCTAATCATTGAGTTTTTGTTCCTTTCTCTTTCTCCAGACGTGTGCTCTTCCGATCTGTTATTTTTCCAGGAGCAAAAGTACCAAATGTGACTAAGTTGACACTTTACCCGGTAATGTTTTTCTACGCATTACACCACTTTTAAGATAACAGTCACTGGTAAATGATATATATCAAGTTTTATGTTCACTTTTTAAACACAAATAGGTGTGGTTTTAACCTTTTCCCAAACCCACTTAGCCATTTGTTGTCCACGTTTTGAGCCATCCATGAAACACCGGAGATGCTCTAAAAGGAGTCATTCTACAGAAATAGATGAGGCTTTTTAAAGGAATCTTACCCTCACATGGCGTGAATCTAATAGAAGCAGATGGGGTTGCTTTTGTTAGATTCACGTCACGTGAGAGTAACGCTCCTTAAAAAGAAGCCTTATCTATCTTCTTAGAAAATTTCGCTCTAAAAGCATTTGATTCCATGAATAAGTTGGTACTATACAAAGTCGCACCACGTTCAGGGGCGGATCTAGGGAGTAGCCACCCCGATCCCCTGTTTCCCCCGTCTATTTTTTTACCTTTCGAAATATTAATTTTTTTTTAGTATTTCAGCTAGGTATTGTTAAGTTTCGGCCACATATTTGACAGTCTTCTGGCTACACTCTTGACCATGTGATTGTTTCAATAATGTGCCCGTATGAGTAAGGCACTTGCGCTTGCATTGTCGGTTGGATGCGAGCCTTTCGCTCATGTGACAACTCTTGATTTGGATCACATCAATTTATATTAGACACGGTGTTTTGACCAAAATTTTCTTATCATTCTCATTATTTCAATTATATAATTATTGTATGCTAGCAAGCTCTGTTTTAAAAAACGCACCTAGGTGCGAAGCACAACCTCCACGTCTTGCTTAGGCTATAAGTGGGAAAAAAAGTAGTCAACAATTTTTATTGACCACTTACGCGCGCGTAGGTGCGCTTTTTTCTGCCTAGGAGGGCTTTTTTTTTTTACTTTGAAGATATAGTTAATGTATCTATTTAAACTTTAAAGCTAAATATAAAGGACCAAGACAATTATTAATTTACCTCAAAATTCACAAAATTTTCTTTACATATTCATTTGCACAAATGCCTATCTTATTTATAAGCTTCAATCATGTTGTTTGTTTACAAAATTTCCAATGTGGGACAATTATTTAAACTTAAAACTAAATATAAAGGACCAAGACAATTGTTAATTTGCCTCAAATTCCACAAAATTTCCTTTACATAGTCACTTGCATAAATGCTCATCTTATTTATAAGCCCAAATCATGTTGTCTTTTTACAAAATTTTTAATGTGGGACAATCAAAAAGTTAAAATAATAATACTAAATTTCCTTTTCAAGTTGAAATTTTTTGGCTAATAAACTTCTTTAAAAATCGTTATTATTATTATATTACGTTTTTAACAATAGTCAATAACAATTGTTTTAATATATAATATTACTAGAATTTGTAACATTATAAATATTTTTTAAAGAAAATTATTCAAATTTATAATATGTTTATTGACTCTATTTAAGTTATATGTGAAATAGGTTTTCTTGCTTTTATTTTAAGTGGTAAGTGTCATTTATTTTCGACAATTATATTATTTTTGTAATACTTAATCCTTATAAATGTATAATAAAGTAGAAATTGTCCATCTTTTACCTTTTGAAAATATCAAACTTGTATTATAAAAGTGTTAAAATTATAAAGTAGATATAATATTTAAGATTTTATATTTATTTTCTAATTTATGATACATATTTCAAATATTTAATAATTTTAGGTTTGTTAAAATAAAAAATAAAAAACGCTTTTTAACGCTTAAACGCCGCCTAGGGGCGCTTAAGCTTGCAAAGCTTGAAACTTGAGGTCGACGCTTTTTCACGCTTCACGCTTTTTAGAACACTGCTAGCAAGTTATGTTATTTTGATCTATACACTAATCTGATTTATGGTATGACGATGTGCTCACATGCATCAGTAACTGATACTATATCACTGTCTGGTGTCATTACAGTACCAGGCATCTTGTGTTAGATAATTTATGTACCTATTCAAGTTCAACTAAATATTATATGGCACTAATTGTCCTCACAAATTTGTACACACCCTCATTGTATTTACGTATAATAATTTTAAGGATGCATTTTTATCTGATATGAAAATGTGACATGTTTAGTTGTCAATTATGTATTGGATGATTGTGGCATTTAAATCCACCACTTGCATATAAACAACTAATTCATGTTCGCCAACTAACCCATATCAGTTATTAATATTAAATAAACATGTTCCTTTAGAATTACTCATTCACTTAAATGTTGCATATTTAATTACTATCATACTTTAATATATATATATATATATGAATAATACTATTTATTTAGATTGGAGACCGGTTTCCAGTTTAGTTATCATTTCCTTATTAATAGGTGAATAAATCAATGTCCTCATGTATTTATATAACTTCATTCACCCCATTGTAGTGTTTCTAAATAAATAGCATTACTCTGTATATATATTTGGTGGGACTCTACATTAATTGTGCTCTAATTTGGGTAAAAAAAAAATTTATGTGTAAATTCTCCAAGGAATATCCACCTGGTGTACTTGCAGATACTGGATCTTTTTTGCATCCCGACTAAAAAGTAGGTGCAACTATCGTCTATTCTTAATCCTAAATCCTAACTGGAACTAAAATGCAAACATGCCTATTTAGATATGCTCTAGTTACTACCCCATGAGGATGCAATTATCCTATTTTGCTTTGGTCTGGTGCAGTGTGGAACTAACCCCTTGTATGGTTTAGAATTTTCAAATTTAATTTTCCCTCAAATTAATTTCAAATATACATTTGTCTATTAAAATAATTTTACACATATATTTATAACATTTCCTTACTTTTCAAAAACACATTTCTGTCTAAAAATTAATTCAAAAGATCTAAATAGTATACAGATTAATCTATGATAATCATGAAATCAACTCAATCATCATATTATTATGAGTTCAGAGTTCACAGCCCTAACCAATTCGTGTTCATAAGCCTAGCCTGTGTACATGTGCTTAACTTTCAATTATAAATACACACACACTACTACAGACTTGACAAAAAAAAAAATGATGATACACACCGGTTGTTCGAGAATGCGACGCCTATACAAAATGTGGTGGCAAAATTGAAATATTGACCATAAGAATAGGCGTCGGTTCTTCTCCCATTATTTGAAAAAAATAACAGTCGTGACCGCCTATTACTAATAGGCGTCGGTTCCTTACTAGGAATCGACGCCTATTCCCTTTCTTATATCAATATCATTTCTAGCAGCCGTGAACCCAGTGCCAAACTTCAACCTTTATTTCTCTAGATCTCCATCCACCTCCTGTCCAACGAGCACCTAATCGGCAATTCACGACCTGCAACTCATTCGACCGTATGGATTCAAGGCCATTTTGAGCACCAATCGAACCCATTTGCCCACCAACCGAGCCCCATTGCGCGGCTTTCACTCGAACCCATTTCAAATACAACTTGTATAGCTTTTTCTCCATTTCTTCAAAATATTTTTAAGGTAATTACTCTCTATTTCATGGTTAGTTTGTAAGATTACATATTTTGTTTAATAACAATTTGGGAATTTTAGTTCTAGGTTTGTGTATGATGGGTAAATATGGAAAAAAATTTCAGTGCTCCAGGAGCATTGAGCACTCGGTGCTCCATCCACTAAATTATTGCCATGTGTATTATCAAGGGTCCCACTACAACACTCACACCCCATCACCCACTATAATTTTGTTGCCATGTGTATTATGGGGATGTGAGGTGTCGCAATGGTACCCTTGATAATATACATGGCAAGAATTTAGTGGATGAAGCACCGAGTGCTCAGTACTCTTAGAGCACTGAAGCTTTTTCTGTGAATATGAATGTTGTTGATTTTAGTGGATGTATGTAATTTCTTGAGTATTGTTTGTTAAATATATACATACGTGTATTGGCTAGATTTTATGAATACAATGCATGGGACGATCGGTAAACAATATTTAGTAAGATTTTATGAAGTTGTAGGATTTTTATAAAATTTAGAAATGTTGGACACCACATGTTCGATAAAATACTTCATAGAAACTTGAATATGAAAGTGATGTATTGGCAAGAGAGATAGATAACTAAAAACGTGATTCTAGTGTATATGTAGTTAAGTAGTGTTGATATATAGAGAAATAAATTAAGAAAATAAATAATGTAAAAATTCTTTGATTTGGTTTGTTATATAAATAAACATATAATTAAGAAGACAACGTACTTATGAAAATTAAATAATGAAAATTCTAGTTTATCATTCAAATGTTCAACGTGTAATTAACAAGCAATATTGATATATAAGTAAATAATGAAAATCAAATAATATTATAATTTTTTGTTTAAACTTGTGATAGAAATAAATATGTAATTAATGTGATAAATAAGTTAAGAAAATTAAATAATGAAAAATTCTTTCATTAAGTTTGTGATACAAATTAATATATATATATATAACAAACAATATTCATTTACAAATAAATAAATTATGAAAATCAGATAATGTAACATGAATTACCCGTTAAAAATGAGTAACTCTTGTTTTGGCCCTCTAATTAATAGGTAATGAGATATATATATATATAGATTGGAGTTGGATGTATGGGAGACGTGCCATACTAGAATATTTGAACAGTGTTGAATAGTTTGTAAAATTTACCTAAGATAATAGAAAAAGGAAACGAGAAGGATTGATAGCTTGTCCTTGTGACAATTGTAAGAATTTTAAAAAGTATCGTAGCTATATAAAAGTGAAGTACTATTTGATTAGGCGTGGTTTTAATAGGGATGACAACTAGGCGGGTCGGAGTTGGGTTTGGCTTCTCCAGCCCCCACCCCGGTTTTGTTTACCCCGCCCAGAACCTCATTTGAATCGGGGCGGATCGGGGTCGGGTCAAGGCAGGGATTGGAAAATCCCCGATAACCGCCTCGAAATTGATTATTTTTTAATAAATAAAATAGTCCTCAACAATATATATCATCTTCTTGCATTTTATATCATATATCATCTTCACTGCATATGGAAGAATCCTCAACAACATGTTGACATATAGAATTGGATGAATCATTATGTCGAATACTTGCTTTGCGTATTCTGATGAACCCACGGATGCTGCCGCTGCAATCTGAACAGGCCATGAAACTTTTCATGGGGTTGCTAGAATTATCAACGCTTGCTGCCATTGCTTTCCAACTACAACCACAAACAAGAAAGGAAAAAAAAAAACCCAAAATCAAGATTAACAAGAAATGTATTTCTTTGTTTGGTTTTGTGGGATGCAGAGCAAAGTCTAGCTTTTCTGATCTTATATAAAAGCATGGATGATTCAGTAGAAATGATAATGAAGTAACTCAGGAAATCACATCCCTTAACAAGGTGGAGTTCTGGTCAGTCAGTCAGTCGATGGAAGAAACTGTTGGGGTGGGGGGCGCCGCCGCTGTGACTTGGGAGGGAGAGAAGAGTAAATGAGAATATGAGATTAGGGTTTATTGTGTGTTGTGTCTGATTTCTTATTTTTCTTTGATGAATATTGAGATTTGATATTCCTTTTTTTTTATTTTTTGGATTCAACTTCGTTTTTAAGTTATTAGCATATATGTTGTCAATAAATTACAAGTCAAATGACAACACAGGTGGTAAAAGTTTGGGGTAAGTTGACTTAGGTTGAGGTTCGGGTTTCCAGGGCAGGGCAGGGTGGGTCGGGTCAGGGCACCCCAAACCCGTCCCCGGACAGTTTCAGAAACATGTGCCCCGTCCCCGCCCCGTTTGGAAACTGGGGAGGGGACTCCCTACCCTATTCGGGGCGGGTTTCCGTCGGGTTCGTTTCATGGTATTTCTGTTATCCCTAGGTTTTAACGGATGTTATACATGATGGTTTTGATATGGTGATGATTTACTTTCTCAGACGAGTACTGGTGACAATGAGGATACTCAGGAAAAGAACACATTAAATAAAAGTGATGAGATTAATGTGGCCATAGATGATAATGATGATGTCCAAAGTGACTAGATAGATGAAATGATGTGTGATTTACAAGATGATTTCATTGAGGCTCCTCACATTTTCGATGACTTATTTATCGATTCTGAAAAGCCTTTATTTCCTAGATGTGATAAGTTCACAAAGTTGTTTGTTGTATTCAAATTGTATAACTTGAAAGAAAAAAATTGATGGAGTGATAGGAGTTTCATAGGTTATTGGAACTTCTAAAAGATATGCTATCCGAGGATAACGAGCTTCCTAGCTCGACCTAAGGGGAAAAAACTATTGTGACCGTTGGGTATGGAGATTGAGAAGATACAGACATGTCCAGATGATTATGTCTTGTACTGACATGCGTACAAAGACTTGTATAAGTATCCAAAGTGTGGGGCGTCGCGATTTAAGGACAGTCAGGATAAACATGAAGATAAGAAAGGCCATCTGGCAAATGTGTTTGGTATCTACCCATAATACGTATATTCAAACATATGTTTGTGAATGCAAACAATGCAAAGAAAACGCGATGGCATGCTGATGGGAGGAAAAAAGACAGAAAACTCAGACATCCGACCAATTCTCCGTAGTGGAGGAATATAAATAGGATGTTTCCTGAATTCGGTGGCAAATATTGGAATCTTAAGCTTGGATTATGTACAGATGGTGTGAACATACACGATAATATGAGCAGTCGACATAGCACTTAACTAGTTCTTTTAGTTTGTTACAATCTTCTTCCTTGGCTGTGTATGAAACAGAAGTACATAATATTATCATTGTTGATTTCGGGGCCTAACTAGTTGGGAAACGATATAGACGTATACCTCGCGTCACTTATTGATAATTTGGTATACAACATATGGTTATATGGGATTATAACGTAGACACAAATTACAAGCGTTGGGATCATGAGGAAGGCCTGTGGCTTGATCATTGCTCATGATAACATCATCGTATAAGATCATTTGCATTTTGCGTCATACGTACCTTGCTAATTCTCTTATTTGTGCTAATATCTTGTTGTTTTACTTGAAGCTTTGTTTATTATTTTACATGCATGATGAATTGTTACTATGTTACAATACTAAGGTGTTGTGTTTGTGTTTGTATCAAATAGGGACGTATAGTGAGCGGTTTTGATGGCTGACAATACAAGTGCAGCAGATGGTACATCTAGCCCTAAAAAGAAGTGGATGAGAGGTCTATCAACTTACAAGAAGTTGAAGAAGAAACATGATGTAGCAGTTGAATTGGACGAGCTTGGTAGGCCTATTAGGCCATTTGCTTCAGAGTTAGGTAAGTACACAGAGAGCGTGGTTCAGATTCATGTGCATATAAACTATCCAGATTGGTATTCAGTTGAGTCATCCCTTAAGGATTTTGTATAGGAAGACGTCAAGGTATTGAATGAGTTTACATGGTTCAATTTGATATCGTATAATGGGTAATTTTACCAATAACGTTGTTCAATATTCTTCTTTCGTAGAAATGATTCAATCACGAGAATAATGATTTGAAGCCGGCGGTATTGAGTGAAGTTGGGAAGAGATTGAGAGGTTCTAAATCAAAATGATCATACGCTCCATATCTGTTTAAATAAAACCAATTAAAAATTTCTATTTCCTAACCCAAATTTTCATATTTATCTTTGATAATCATTTTATCCTTGTATTCAATTCACAAAATCTTCAAGTGCTTAACTCTTCTCCTCAAGGTTTACTCCAATCCCCCTGCCCGCTCTAACTCTAAGAGAAATAATTTGTGCAGTCTTCATAACAAGGGAATTTGCAGGGGCAATGACACTAGCTTCCACACTGAATTTGGAATAATAATTTATTTTCCTTTGCTAGTTATCTAATTCACCGTTGAAAATCTTTTCTCTTAATTGAGTTTAATCGTATCATCTTGATATTGGAAGCTTGTGAGTAATCTCAAATCCATGAAAAGAGGAAAATTAAATTTAGAGAAACAAATTTGAAATGGATAAGGATAAGAATACATAAAAATCATTCAATAGATTTCCATTTAGATGGTATTGTCATCATTTTTATTATCTATATCTATATATATCTAAATCAAGAGTAGTCTGCACAAGTTTTCCCGCCCAAATCGCTAACATCATGGTTGATGTCATATTTTTTTATTGGTTTATTCTTTTTATTTTAAAATGGCTAATTTGAGACATTTAACCCTGAATTTAATCCTAACATTTTAAACTTGACAATTTCAATCTCAAATCTCACATTCTTTTACATGATGTAATTTTTTTATTTAAAAAGATAATAATATCCTCCAATCTCATTAACTTAAAATCTATATTATATTATATTATATTATATTATATTATATTATATTATATTATATTATATTAATCTAAATCAAGTGTAGTTTCTGCCATATTTCTCACCTTTGACTGTTGCTGTAAGATAACTGATGATGTTATGTTTTGCCTGTTTTCTCATCTTTTCCCCTACCATGGAATTTAAAATTTCATTTCCCAAAGAAACTCGTAAACATTAAAATTTTCCCATGAATTTAATATTTTTCATGAAAATCAAATGCAATCAAACACATTGTAAGATTATGAAAAATGCATGTAAGGAGAAACGTTAAGTGACTTATATCTTTTTTACAAGGAGAAGCGCTTGACGAAACGTTATCAACGGTGGTTGGTAGAGTTAAATACTTGACAAGTTTGTACTTGCACTATAACTTTATAGGGCTATTGTGAACTTGATTCGCCTTAATGATTTTTACTTGAATTTAATACTTTTCATGAAAAACAAATGCAATCAAACATGCTGTAAGTTTATGAAAAATACATGTAATGAGAAATGTTAAGTAGGGCTGTGCAAACAGGTTTCGGTCCCGAGTTTTTGAAGGACCAAGACCGGACCAAACATCTTCGGTTCGATCCCGGTCCAGGTCCTAAAAATGGCAAGCCCAAAAGGTTTCAGTCTCAGTTCGGGTTCGAGTAATGAATTCGGTTTTTTCGGGCTTTTCTGGGCTTGTGAAAAAAATTTTCTATACACTTAGAAATTAAAAAAAAAACATATAAGCAAAGTTTAGAACAAACAAATATAAGGCTTTATGTGCAACAAAAGTATTAATATGCCTCCGTAAGGTAGAATCACTGGACTTACTTGTATTTCTCATTTTTTTATTTTAACAAATTTAAAATTATTAAATATTTGAAAGATATATCCTAAATTGGAAAATAAATGTAAAAATCATAAATATTACATTTAATTTATAATTTTAACAATTTTACGATATTATTTTGATATTTTTAAAAGGCAAAAGATAGATAAATCCTACTTTGTTATACATTATAGGGATTAAATATTACAAAAATGATGTAATTATCAAAAATAAGTAACACTTATCACTTAAAATAAAAGCAAAAAAATCAATTTCACATTTTTTACCAATAAAAAAACCACTTAAATAAATGAGAAGATGTATAAGCAAAAATTCTCCATGTCTATATATAAATATATTTATATATATTATATAATAATAACATATAACTTAAATAAAGTCAATTAACATATTCTAAATTCAAATAATTTTCTTTAACAAAATCCTTACAATGTTGTAAATTCTAGTAACATTATATATTAACACAATTATTCTTAACTATTGCTTAAAAAATAATATAATAATGATGATTTTTAAAAAAATTTATTGGCTAAATAATTTCAACTTGAAAAAGAAATTTAATAGTATTGCTTTAACTTTTTAATTGTCCCACATTGAATGTGTTGTAAAAAAGCAATATGATTAGAGCTTATAAATAAGATGGGTCTTTGTGTAAGTGACTATGTAAATGAAATTTTGTGGGCTTTAAGGAAAATTAATAATTGTCTTTATTCTTTATATTTAGTTTTAAGTTTAAATGATTGTCTCACATTGAAAGTTTTGTAAAATGTCAAATAATTGGGGCTTATAAATAAGACGGGCATTTGTGCAAGTGACTATGTAAAGGAAATAGTTTTGATTCTTGCCTCTTGAATATTATGAAAGTGAAAATCGGGTTTCAATTTATATATTAAAAAAAAGAAAAAAGTCAATTGGTCTTTGACTGGGTTTCCGGGTTTTCAAAAGAAAACCTGGGACCAGACCGGACCGGATGGGTCATTTTGGCCACAAAGCCCGGACCGGGACCTGCCCGTTCGATCCAGTTTCGGTCCGATTCACCTAGTCCCGGTTTTTTTGTACACCCCTAACATTAAGTGGCTTAGATCTTTTTTTATAAGGAGAAGGGCTCGCTGAAATGTTGTCAACGGTAGCTGGTAGAGTTAAACACTTAGCAATTTTGTACTTACACGATAACTTTAGAAGGCTATTGTGAACTTGGTTTGGCTTAATTATCTTTACTTGAATATCAATAACTTTTTTAGTGAGGTTTTAACCTCATTTTCATTGGAAACACGCAAAGCTTATATGGTTATTTATTTATTTATTTATTCCTTCATTCTCTTAAAAATTTTGAATGTTTTAACATAATGAGTAGGAAATTGGAAACTTAAGAAGTTTTTCCATCTAGATTTGTTTGTCAAAAAATCAATTTCTAATAAATTTCTCATACAAGTATTTATTTTTCTTTCAGACAAGTTCCCTTTTTCATAAGTTTGAATTTTCACTACAAGAAACGAGAGCTATAGCAGCGATATTTTGCGACGACGTCAGAGATCGGAAGAGCGGTCGTTGCTATAACATAGGCTATAGCGGCGGTTTTAAGTCGCCACAGCAGTCATCACCCTATACCGCGCGACATCATAATGTCGTCGCTGTATATTGGTATCTATAGAGGCGACGTGTAAAGACGTCGCTATATTTCTTGATCTAAAATGACGATCCATAAATATCGTCTTTATATGATTGGCGGGAAAATTTCTCGCCTTTGTTCTTGTATTTAGCGTCGGAAAATCGTTGTTATGGGGAAAATATTCGTCATTATAGTTATAATAATCTATAAAATATATATTATAAAAAAAGGTAACAACCAAAAGTCAAGCTAGTCCAGTTGGTGAAGTACCATGTCTTTGCATTCAAGTTGTTGGGTTTGACTCGTCACATGAGAGAATAATATTTAATTAAATATGGATAGAAAATGACCGGGCTATGGGGCGGGGATGGGCTGGGCGAAGAGTCGGGTCGGGTTGAAATAGTGCCCGGGTCAGGTTAAATTTTTTTTAATAACCAAAACACATCGATCATACAGCCGCGACTATGTCGCCTCTATTGGGTGGCTCTTAGATTGCGGCGACACGAGTCGCCGCTATGGATCTACTACCATGCTTTTTTAGCCACGACATTCGTAGGCGACTTTGTCGCTGCTATCACACATTTGCGGCGACATATACACATTTTGCGACAACGCGAGTCGCGACTATTTGGTTTATTCCTTGTAGTGTTCAAAATCATATAAGATGAAAATTTCTGAAATTTCAAAGATATTCAAAATGCAAAGAGTTAATTCAAAGTTCAAGTATGGGGTTTGACTAATACATCGTTGAGATGTGGTGCTCTGCTTAATAAATGAGGACCTATACTCATGCCATGCAAGTTGATTTAGTCTATTGAATATAGAAAAAGACTTCAATTAATGAGTTTATTATTCTAATTGTTTCCTTTAATTTACATTCTTATTTTTATATTTTCAACTAATGTACAAATGTTTCTCATTTATTTTTTAAATTCCTATTGTATATTTTTTTAATGTTGTTCTTTTCGTGCATCGCATGGGTGCTATACTAGTATATCTAAATCAAAAGTAGTTAAACAAGTTTTTCCTCCTAAACTGATGATGTCATTGGTTGATGTCATATTTTGTTTTTCATTATTTTATTCTTTTCTATTTTGAAATGACTAATTAGTGCAATTTAACCATAACCTTTTTTCTTTGTGTAATCTAACTCTAATATTTAAAACTTGGCAATTTCAATATTGAATATCACTTTTTTAATCGCAATATAATATTTTTTTAGCTTAAAAAGACAACAAATGATACTCTCAAATTCTCATTAACTTAAAATCTATATCTATATATTATTAATCTAATCAATTGTAACTTCTCCGTCATCGATTATGCTCCTTAAGCTAATTAATTACGTCACGTTTTGCCTATTTTCCACTAAATAGTTGCTTCTATTTCTTTGGAAGGATAAACGCTCCCGGAATGCCATCAATGGCAATTGGTGGAGTTAACACTTGGTAGACTTGTACTTACGCTATAACTTTGAAGGCTATTGTGAATTTTGTTATATTGAATCATATTTACTTGAATGTCAATTTTTTTAGAGAGATTTTGGCCTGAATGGAAACATGCAAAACTTACAAGGTTAGTTTTTTGCTTTTTTTCTTAAACATTTTTAATGTTTTAGCGAAATAAGTCGGGAATTAGACATTTAAGATGTTTATGCACTTATGTTTGTTTGTCAAAAAATCATAATTTTAATAAATTTCTTGGGTTGTATGGATGAATATAAAAATTTTCTCACAAAAATTTATTTTTCTTTCATATTAGTTCCCTTTTTCATATGTTTGAATTTTCAAATCATAAAATGTTAAATTCTAGAGTTTCACAGAAGTTGAGAATGCAAAGAATCAATTCATAATTCAAGCATATGGTTTAATTGATACAACAATAGAATATATTTTCAAGATTTCAACATTATAATGGGGTGTTATGTGCAGTAAATAAGGACCTATACACAATGCCATGCAAGTGGATTGGTCCAAGTGAAGGTAGGAAAAGATTTCTGCTACTGAGTTTATTGGTCTAATTGTTTTTTACTTTTTTCCGTTGATGTACATTCATGTTTTTATATTTTCAACTAATGTATAAATATTTCTCATTTACTTTTCAAATTCCTATCAATTATATTTTTTAACGTTATTCTTCTCGTGCATCGCACGGGTATTATACTAGTAATATGAATGCAAGACCATCATTTAAAGCAAACGATGATTGGTAGAAATGCCCACTCCAAATGAATGAAAGGTTGATTTTGCAGAGTTGGGATCATGTGTTTATTTATGGCAGTAGGGAGTGAATCATATTAAATTTGGAAATTGGGTACTTGGATTTTTAATTGATTTTCTTTAAATAAATATGGCGCATTGGATCATTTTAATCTAATAGACATGATTCTTTGTCAAATGTATATGTTAAATTCACTGGTCGTCGAAACCGTCCTGTTGCTTATACTATTTGGTATTATTATGCTGTGCAATGCTCGAGTGAATAACTAGTTATTATATTATAACTAGTTATAATGATAATACCAGATAATATAAGCAATTCAAGAAGATTAAACCTGATTGTATAAAAAAAATTTAAGTTATAACATTTAATCGTTTATATGTGTGTAAAGAAGAACAAAATAGGTGTTATCCATAATACGATATCTTTCATTAATGAATATAAAAAATGGCCTAAAAAAAGGAAAACATTGAAAAAAATTGCAAATATTGGAACCAATTTGGAAAACAATCCGATGGTGTGACATAAAGACGGATACGGTTCACCAGTTCACAGAAAACTTTTTTCGATAATGATCTGTTAAAATTTTAAACTTTTTGGAAGCTCAGTGCCTAGAAGTTAAGGCCCTATTATGCATCACTCTTCTCAAAATAACTTAATTTAGGTATACATCCTCAGCTCTTTTACTAAATAATCAATGTGAGATTCTCTTTCTATATCCAAAGTCACATTTTCAATGGCTCTTAAAAGAGGAACAAAATTTCAACTTTTTTCAAACAGTAAAGGAAAAAAATTATAAAATCGAATGTTCTTTTTCCACAAGATCGGAAGAAATGTTAGGTAAAAATTATTTTATTTCAATTATTTAGTTAAAATCAGTTCGATGATGACTTTAAACCGTTAGCTTATCCAATTCGATAACCGGTCTGATTGTTTATTCGCAAATACTGAAATCAATCTAGAAAACTGGACATATATTCTTACCATATAAGTAGGATGAGTGACAGGTACGTGTGGTGCACATCTTACTAAAAAAGATGTACAATAAATTAAATTTCTGCGTTTCTTATGCAGAGACTCCTAAAACAATTAACTGTAAATATATAATAATGACATATATTTATATTGTGTATGCAAAAAACATCCCTCAAGTATTGTTTTTAATTTATCGTGATATATAAATAATTCAATATGTATACAATAAGTGGAAATAAGATAGGTTGCATGTGTAGCATTGTCCATTTATAATTTTTCAATCTCGATAGTCTCAATCAAGCCCATATGATTCTATATATCCATACGGCGTGAATCAGGACACACTAAATGGAAACCACAACCATATGACGTGTTATGCTACACGTCACATGGCCATATGACACCGCATGATATCATAGATATGATGATATATCATTTTCACCAACTATTCTGTAGTTGCATAAGTTGTGTTAGTCAGTGCCATTAATGTGTTTGTTTTTTTTAATTTTTTTATTATCTTTAATCTATCTATATAATAAGAGTAAGGTCTCTGGTAAACTTTTTCTCTCCAATTATCTGGCGTTGTAAGATAATTGGTTATGTCACTGGAGATGTCATATAATGGGTTTTTTTATAATTCATTTTATATTTTTTCTATTGATATATTATTACTTCCACTAAAGTTGAGTGAATTTCTCGCATATTTTCGTCCCTTTTCATTTTTGATTCTTTAATTTTGAAATTTTTGATTAAGGGCCCAAATAATTTTTATTTTTTAGAAATTGATTTTGTGAACAGTGACTTTTTAGAAGAATGTGGGGTTGAAAAGTAAGGAAAAATTATGAATCTACGTGTAAGATTATTTTAATAAGTGAATATATGGTTGAAAATGAGTTTAAGTGAAAATTAATTTTGAGAAAATCAAAATCAAACGGGCCCTAAATCTTTTAATCCTTATCTGATTCGATCCAATCCTTGAATCCTAATTTTTTTATTTTTATTCTTTTGGTGAAGTTTTTCCTTACGCAACTTAAGCTACTCTTTCTACTTCTGAATCTTCTCGATTACCATCTATTTCCAATCCCCCTTTTCATCAGTGTCAAAATATGAAAGGATTAAGCCAATTTGTGAATTTAAAGTTTATGTGATTTCAAGTTATACTATCATTTGAATGAGTAGATTATTTATATTATTGTATAAAGGAAGATGAACATGTATACAATCATGTCAAATTTATGGAAGAGAAAAATACTACTATCATATTGTTGTCAAATGTTGACCTTTTGAAAGAGAGAACTGCATCTCTCATATTGTATATGTATGTCCGCCTACAAGGTGAACATTATCATGTTTGTCGCCAGGGTGACTCGCTAGTGGATTGGGACAAATGGATGATATGCCATTGAAGTATAATTTTTAGACCTTTTCTTAGTCCTTTAATATTTTTAGATTGTTGCAAATTTGAAAAAACTTAGTTTATATATTGTAAAGATATTCTGCCATTACTGCAAATTTGAAAATTTGGCTGTGTGTATTGAAAATATATTGTTTTCTATGTCATGCCACGAATAAATGAATCTATAAATAATTTTATGCTTGGCTTCACTTATTGCCAGGATATCAAGGCTTGGAAAGTAAATAAGTATAAATACTCAATTATTAATTGATTATATTATGCATGCTGCTATTCATATAACTTTTGCATGATTCCAATCAATTTTAAGTTCATATTAAAGATACATATATATGACAATGTCTTTTTTTTTCCCTTGTATGTAGACTCATTCACTAAAAGAATTGTATATTGCTATGGAACTCTGTGTATCTTTCTGGCATCATGGATCATGAACAATTTATCAAAAATAATGTTCGTAGAAAAATGCCATGGTTGTCTATCTTTTAAGTTTATAAGTAAACAATTTCTTTTGATTGTGATATATCAGTATTAAACAAAGCGTATTTTCTATTGAACCAGATTAGGCTTTGCATGGAGCTCGACTGTCAATAAAAATAGTCACGTCACACAGAGCCTATAAACATATTTATTATGTGATGTGACTGTTTTCTATTGACAGTCAGACTCTATACACGGTGCTTGATGCGACTTTATAGAAATCATGTTAAATAAAATCCATTTGAGTCACTATTTCAAATAAGACTTTTTTTTTTAAATGTACTTTTCCATTTATTGTCAATTTATATAGTATTGTTGAAAATACATGGTTTAGAGAGCCAACTATCGAACATCTTTTACTCTTAATTTATATGCATGATTAACTGTCACTTACTACTTCAATTTGCATATGTTAGTATTGAAAATTTTTTATTGATATTAGCATGTTATTCCTGTATAACGCACGTGTGATAATTCTAATAATAGTAATAATCTATTCCATATATTATAAAACTAAAGTAATTGTACTTTAGCACCGCATTTTTCCCGCATTTTTTTGCGGTGGCTACAAGTACAGCTATGTTGTGGTAATAATCTTCTAATAATAATAATAATCTATTCCATATATTATAAAACTAAAGTAATTGCACTTTAGCACCGCATTTTTTTGAGGTGGCTACAAGTACAGCTATGTTGTGGTAAAATTATTACATGTTACCTCTTTACTTAATACTAGTGTACTGGACGTGCGTTGCACGTAAGTTGGCCGTGATTAGATTTAATTAGAATATAACTATTACAATTAAATAAAATATGACAGTAATATAAATTTTTGAAAGCATCAGATTAATATTAACCTTAGAAATGAATTGATAATAATCAAAGAAATTGGACACTCAAAAAAACAAATAATATTAGATTTGATAATTATTAATGGCAATAGACAGTTTACAATGTATTAAAGAGGCATGAGGTTGATGCATCAAGAGATGTTTACAAAGAAGTCCCTGAAAAGATCTCTGAAAATATTCAAAGTATAACCAAGTAGATTTCCATATACATTTTCCTTTGACATGGTTTAACACAGTCCTATTTTTGAAAACAACTGCAACAACTGTAAGTTTCCTTAAAGCTTAATCATTGGAACAAAAAGCAAAAGCCTAAAAATAATCCCAAATGAAAGATCAGCAGGTTTAAAAAGAGTAGATGAGAAGCTGCAATAATATATAGTGAAATCTTCATTTATTACATATGGAAGCAGATTTGTTATGCATTTAACATAAGCCCGGCATTCAGAATTTTAACTTACATATTTACAGTAAGACAGTTACTCAACCAAACTATAGATTCTACAATGTAAGATGGCTATGTTTGATTGATAACTGTCTTGAAGTTCATCAAAAGAGGAAATATTTTTGTTAGAACATAAGATCTGATTTTTTGCTCTCGGGCTATAGAAATCCTATTTAGGCATTGGACCACTGTTAGACAAAAGGTGAAACCATGGACAAAAGGTGAAAGCATATTGTAGATGTGTTGTAGCTGTGCTTCATGACTTTTGGACAAAAGATGAAATGCAGTTTCTGCTCCCAATGCTACTCCAAATTAAGGATATGGTTCATTTAGAGTGATCACTTGTTCTTTTGGATCGGGCTCATCGTGTTCATCGCTTAATCGTTTCTTGGAGGGAGATGTTGGAGTTGCTAGAAAAAGTTCCCTTTTTACTTTTCCCAGAGCAAGTTGATTATCTGAAGCATCAACTAAAGAGCTAGGATGAGTAACGAGATCATTTTTGTCAAGCATTTCAACTTCGTTGTTTGCTTCAATTGCAAGTGATGGTGATTCCATGAAGAAAACGACTTCAAATGAATAGTCCTGGGAATCTTTTGTTTTCTCTACAGCTTTGACGTAGAAGATGTGTTCATCATCAATGGATGTCCGCATTATACTCAATGCACAAGGGTCAGACTGGTAGAAATATTATCATGCTCAGCAGTAGAAGTAAGCAAAAGTTGTTAATTGTAAGAATATAAGATTGTGGAGAACTTACAGAAGCTGAAAAAGCTGTCATTATTTTTTCAGCAGAACACTGGAAGAACATCTCAGCTGGTTCACCAATAAGACTTGCTGGTATGGAACCCGTATGATCCCGCAATTCAACATAAGCTCGAGCTCTAGTTGGTTGGAAAAAAGGAAATTCAATAATGTATATCAAAGTTAATTAAATCATTGTGATAAGTTAAGATATCGATCATGGTATTATATTAAATACATGGGAATTGATGATATATAATGTAATATGAGTTGTTTTATACCTTGGAACTGCCCTTGCTTTGGTGAATGTGCAAAACTGACACCTGTAGACTTCTCCAAAATCTTTATTGGATACTCTGTTGCAGGAGTGGCAAGCTAGGTACCAGTAAGTTTGCATGTGACCTTTAATTTGTGCTTTTGCCTTGATCCAGAAGAAATTTTGCTATGTTGTTAAAATTAACAAACCATATCAGTTACTCTGTTTTCTGCAGATTATAATTGAAAAAAAATGAAAGAATATTACCACTCTTAGAAGGTCTTCAATGTTTTTAATTTGTACTAACTTTTCTTTGGTTGGGATTGAAGATTTTGACGGTGACATGGTGACATATGACTTTTTTTCCACTAACTCATTCAGTCTCTCAACATTTTCATCAGCCCTATTTGAAGATAATGCCAAACAAATTATGTCAAGAGAAAAGTTAAAATTGGATATTATAATAGGACATAAGTCGACTGAGCTTAGTGGTAACATGTTTTAGATAAATAGCTATGTCGTGAAGATAGGTCAACAATAGAATAAAAATAAAATGCTTACCAGCATCTTAAGGCAGTAAAGTATTGAAGTTGTGCATCAAAAATGAAGCAACTATTTGCCTTGCTTGAAATTGAAAGGCCTAGCGCGAAAAATGAAAACAGAATTCAGAAGCAATGAATTTTGAAATACTGGTTCATTTTTTGTCATATATTTACCGCTAAATGATACAACTTTGACATTCTTCGCGACGATGATAGGTTTTTTTGTTAACTTGGCAGCAATATAGGCACATTCCTTTTGAACAAAATTGTCCTACATAGTCAACAGTGCTATATTGAATCTGTAATATCAAAAGTGGAAAACTTAATAAATATGACAGTTATAGAATTAATGTCTGAGTTTGGGATTATTGAGCAATACCTTTCATCAACAATGATAAGGTCCTGCACGTAGCACTTGGTTAAATCCTTTTTGTGAATAAGTCTCTTTGGTTTCATGTCAATTACCACAACGATAATATCTGCTCGAATATCAAGCGGAATAAGAATGATTAAAGTTATGGTTCATATAATAGACATAAAAAATTGGATTCAGCATTTTTCCCCAGCAGAAAGGAAATGAGTAATACCAATTTCGGTATTTATATCCATAAAATGTTCCAACTTATCAAACGGAGTAAACTGATACTTGAATGAGAGCAAGCCACTGTTGTCTTCATGTATTTCTTGTATCCTAGTCCTTCCAGTGATTGTCCATTGTACTGGACCAAAGGTTTTCTTTAAGTCCTGCCTTGTTTCTTTCACCACAGCATGTGATATTGAGTACATTTTTGTTGGCATAAGCTGATCCTCTAGTGGAGCTATGTTTGAATCATAAATTGTTGCATGTACTTCATTGCACTGCCAACAAATTGAAAAATCCTAAAATAACTTTTGATTGTTGAGAAAGGTAAAAACTAAGCATGATTTCACATTGTACAGCATACCTCCAAGTCCATTAACAAAAGATTTTGGAAAACAATTCCACCCTTGGACTTTCTTGGTGCACTTTTTTCCACCACAACTATTTTAGTTATCCAGTCATATTGTTTTGGCTTAATTTCCGGAATAAGCTTGTAGTTTAGATTCATTGTTTGCTTGAAATCTGGAGAGAGAAAAAGCATATTTGTATTCATTTTAGAACAGATACTGAACTAAAAAAGAAACTGTTAGTTATGTGAATTAGATATTTAATTTGTATAGAAAATTTGAGGCAAGAGGGTAAATCTATATAATGGCAACAATTAAAATTCATACAGGGAACAAAAAAGAAATACATTAAAACCATTGTTCAACAAGAAGGGAAAAGAACAAAGATTTAAAGATGAAAGAAAATACTCACTATCTGCAGTAAGTCTTGGAATGAAAAAAGAAAGAAAAGAGGTGGTTTGAAGAGGTTACAGTAGTCATAGTTGTATTATATAGTAGATATGTGTTTGTTTATTTTCAACTACAGAAAAGTGGGTTAGGTGGTCTGGGCATGCTTGTTTCTATAGTTGACTTCTTTTTTCAGACAGTACATCAGTAGGGCTGCAAAAGGATAGAGAACCTTATCCTAATTTTAGGGAAAAGTAAATCTGAAACAGAAAAGAGGACCTTATTCTGATTTTGGGAAAAAGTTAAGTAAGAATATCAAGATTTAAATAGGTAATCATATACTAAAGGACATGCTTGTACCTGAAAAGTATGGAGCTAAGTTTTTGATATAATACACATACTTGCAAAATATATAAAATAATTTTTCAAACGAACAAGAAGGG
This sequence comes from Nyctanthes arbor-tristis, assembly GCA_963692815.1. NCBI lineage: Eukaryota > Viridiplantae > Streptophyta > Magnoliopsida > Lamiales > Oleaceae > Nyctanthes > Nyctanthes arbor-tristis. The sequence goes on along the minus strand of CAVNYN010286547.1, from coordinate 5,700 downwards.
AAAAGAACATCGATTTAAAGATGAAAGAGAGTACTCACTGTCTGCAGTAAGTCTTGGAATAAAAAAAACAAGAAAAGAGGTGGTTTGCAGAAGATACGGTAGTGATAGTTGTATTATATAGTAGATAGGTGTTTGTTTATTTTCAGCAAAAGAAAAGTGGGTTAGGTGGTCTGGGCTTGCTTGTTTCTACAGTTGAACTCTTTTTTCAAACAGTACGTTAGTAGGTCTGCAAAAGGACAGAGAACCTTATCCTGATTTTAAGGAAAAGTAAATCTGAAACAGAACAGAGGACCTTATTCTGGTTTTTGGGGAAGAGTTAAGTAAGAATTTCAAGATTTAAATAGTGAATCATGTACTAAAGGAGAAGCTTGTACTTGAAAAGTATGGGGCTGAGTTTGATATAATACATGTACTTGTAAAATATATAAAATATTTTTTCCAACAAATCTGTATAGATCTGATTTTTAAAGACTAAATTGTTGCTGAGTTAAAACTCCTAATATACACCAGTAGAAATTCAAATGGCCGTTTCTTATGGTCAAATAAATTAAAGGCTTTATGTAGTAAACTTAAGAGTCTGCAACAGAAAAGCGGACGTTATTTTGATTTTTAGGGAAGAGTTAAGTAAGAATTTCAAGATTTAAATAGTCAATCATGTACTAAAGGACATGCTTGTACTTGAAAAGTATGGGGCTGAGTTTGATATAATCTATATATTTTGCAAAATATATAAAATAAATTTTCCAACAGATTTGTATAGATTTGGATTTCTAAAGACTAAGTGGTTGTTGAGTTAAAACTGATAAGATACACCAGTAGAAATTCAAATGGTCTTTTCTTATGCTCAAATAAATTAAAGACTTTATGTAGTAAACTTAAAGAGTCCGCAACAAAACAGAGGACCTTATTCTGATTTTTGGGAAAGAGTTAAGTGAGAATTTCAAGATTTAAATAGTCAATCATGTACTAAAGGACATGCTTGTACTTGAAAAGTATGGGGCTGAGTTTGATATAATACATATATTTTGCAAAATATATAAAATAAATTTTCCAACAGATTTGTATAGATCTGGATTTCTAAAAAAATGGTTGCTGAATTAAAACTCCTAAGATATACCAATAGAAAATCAAATGGCCCTTTCTCATGCTGAAATAAACTAAAGGCTTTATATAGTACGAGAAAGGCCATGCCTAAACCCAGAACAGGAGACAAAGAACAGGTTGTAGGCTACAAGGACTCGATCACTATCTGAGCATAAGTAATTAGATTAGACTGTGCAACCACATACGACTATTGATATCTTCATATAGCTAGTAATTGAAAAAACATATAAAAACAGTGAGGAAGTAGTACAATAAAGTTTATATAGTGGAGAAGATAGCAATTAAGCAACAATTTCCACAATATAAACATTTGTTAACACAGTTCTAATCACAAGAGTTAGGTAGCAAGTTCTTGCGTTTGCAGCAACTGAAACATTTACTTCATGTAATTTTTCAGAAGACAGCTAGCAAGATTAGTACCAATCGTATAGTAAGCCCAGCATCAAAACATCTAGTCCATGTCATTTCAATAGATTAAAGAACGAACCAACACACTGCTCAAAGAAAAAAAATGATTCGGTTGATACCAAAAATATATAGGTAAGCTCTTCACTACCTAGAATCCTAGAAGAGGTTCCTCTTATTATAAACACAACCATCTTGAACCCGCAATCTTCTTCTATCATCTTAAGGGAACAAATTTTTTTCTTTTTTTTGAAGAAAAAAAATGTAATGGCATTAACTCATAAGAACATAAAAATTGATATATACAGGTGAAGACATGACCAAAAACATAAAATGTATGCAAAATTAGTGATCTTAGATGCCCCCTTTCTCTCTCTTAGGCCCTAGCACGTCTTTGCATCCAAGAACAATTCATAGGAAAATCATGTAGTAGAATAATTTTACCTATTGTTTCTGTGGTTACATTTGGTGTCTCTCGAGCTTCACATATTGCTGCATCTGGAAAAGGATTTGCAAAAACAATCGTTTTATCTTTTGGCTAAATTGGCTGATAATAATTTCAAAACAATCTAAGTATCGAAAACATTACCTACCATAACAAATATATACAGATAAAGGGTACAAAAAGCTAATAAATTAAGGACGAGTTCATGATAATACCTCTTTACCCAAGCTATTCATACCATCAATGAGTACTACAGGCAAATCAAAGGCCCGAGATTGAGCAATTTTCCAACTTTTGTGTTAATAGTCTGAGACCCGAGGCTCCCTTCATTCACAGACAAGTCGCACAACAAAAATTTGATATGTTCAGTGGCAATTTCAATAAGCCACTTATATATATTTAGGAAACCTGGAGTCTGCAACAGAACAGAGGACCTGATTTTAGGGAAAAGTTAAGTAAGAGTTTCAAGATTAAATGGTCAATGATGTACTCTATGATAATAATCATGTATATTAGGCACTTCTTTTATTTGTAATGCTAATTAATTATATGCTTTGTACATACAAATAAGAATGAGGCACTTAAAGAGTAGAATGAGAAAACTATTCTATAGTCAAGTGTAGGTATTGAATGAAGCAGGGTAGTTCTGAAACAAGATCACAACCTTTAAAGAGCTGAAAATCAGATACATTTATCATGACCTTTGAAGAGATTAAAATCAGATACATTTAGTTAATCCAATTGTACTGTGAATGATGGGAGCTTGTGTGGAACTTGGAAGAAATTACAATGAACAATTTTGCTGGGTTTTCTCAATGTAACGGCTTTTGAGTTTTTACGGCTTTTGAGTTTTTACAGTATATAGGACACAGATTTTGAAGTTCCAAATTAAATTAGAAATTAAATACTACAATATTAAACTGTAGGACATAGAGGAAGGTTAACTAAAATACATAGTAGAAAACAAGAAACAAGAAGGAAGGGATACTCACCCAAAAGTGGAATGAACTCTTTATTTCTTTAAACTAAAGCCCAAAAATTCTGAACTTCAACCCAAGAATTGTCATAGTTTTCTTCTTCTTCAATTCTTTGCTTCTTCATAATAAACCCTAAGTAGTTCAATGCATTGTGTTTGGCAAAAAAGGCCAAAATCAAGGCAATTTAAGAAGTACAACGTTACAAAGTAGAAATTTTGTAAAATCTAACTTATTGAGTAGGACTTCATGCTCAAGAAGGAGAGAAATTATTTATAAAGGACTCAGCTACCATTAACAAGCAAAAAATAAGTATGAGTAAAAACTTACCAGAAGATAGGTGAAGCTTTTGGGATTTGGAAGGTTTAGTAGGAGCATGTTAGATTCTTGTACAGAGAAAAGTAAGTTCGTAAGTTCTAAATGGGGAATTTCATCTTTGTAGTTATTTTCTAGAAAACTTCTTGGTAAACAACATTCTTTGTGCATGTTACATGTGTACAATCATTACTCAATGGTTTAATAAGAACTTTGATAGATTTGCTAGTTTTTGCTCTAGATAACGCAACATATAATTGCCCATGAGAAAACACTGGTTCAGGAAGATACAATCCAACATATTCTAAAGTTTGACCTTGTGCTTTATTGATCGTCATTGCAAAACATGGGCGAATAGGAAATTGCATTCTTTTAAATGGGAATTGACCTTTCTCTGCATCAAGTGGTATAAAGGGAATTCTGGGTAAGAAGATTCTTTTGCCCTTATGTTCACCTATAGCAATTTCTGCCTCAATAACATTCCTTTCAAAGTTTTTACAAATTAGTCTGGTTCCATTGGAAAGTCCTTCTGTGGGATTAATATTTCGCAGCAGTATTATGGGACAATTCTTTTTTAATATAAGTTCGTGAGGGGGTATACCATTAGGAGATAAACTATTAAAAAAATCTTCTTGTACAATTCCTCCTATTGCATCAAGGGGTTTATCAAAACTATAATATTTGTGACTATTTCCTGGAAACCTTTCCATCAAACTTTTATTTATGTAATCAACATTGTCATTTTTTGGAGCCAAAATTACTCGGTTAATCATTTGGTCAATGTTCTTTTCATATTCTTGTAAATTTGGAAAGACTTCATCTATTAAACTTTCCAGAGATACTTCGTCATCTTCATATTTCATAACTATGGAGGGCAAAAGTTTAATCATGTCACAAGAATGATGTTCTTCTATCCCATCACCAATTCGAAGTAAATATTGACAAAAGGTTGGATCCAATATTGCTCTCATATTCTGTAATAATTTTAATTTTTTGAAAAATGGCCATAGATAAGATTTCACAAGAGTTGCACCAATGATCTCTTCTTTGTTTCCCTTCGGAACTACGGGTAGGATTTGGCGAAAATCACCTCCTAAAACAATTACTTTCCCACCAAAAGGTAAATTATTACCATTAACATCTTGTAACATTTTATCCAACGCCTCAACTGCTCGTCGGTCTACCATTGGAGCTTCATCCCAAATAATTAATCTAGCTTCCCTATATAATTCAGCTAGTGCGGATTGTTTACTCACTGAACAAACACCATTAACATTAATTTCGAGCGGTATTTTAAATCTTGAATGAGCCGTTCGACCTCCAGGTAACAAACCTGCAGCAACACCTGATGATGTTGTTGCCAAAGCAATTAAGTTTCTAGATCTGACGGTTGCTAATAATGCACGATAAAGAAAAGTTTTTCCAGTTCCGCCCGGACCATCAACAAAAAATAGATCTCCTTCGCCGCTAAAAACTTTACTTAAAATGGAATCATAAGCAGCTTTTTGTTCAAGGTTAAGTTGGTTTCCAAAATGAAGATCATTTTCAGATATTGGTATATTTAGCTCGTCATTAATAAGTCTTGCTAATATTTCATGTTCTTCAATATTTACATGGAATGTAACTAATTCGTAATCATTTATAGACTTCCCTAGAGGTTCCAAGAAAGAATCCATAGATTGTAAAGCTTTCAATTCTGCATCTTTTGAGTTCATTTCTTGCCGTAAATAATCTTCAATCATAAAAACTTTGAATTGATTCCACAATTTTTTAGGATCAGAAGGGGAGCAAAATGCAAGGATTGTGGCAAATAATCGCCGTATTGAATTAGGCATTTCATAAGTACAAGCTTCTTGTAGACAGATTTCAGAATCGTTATTCCCTGCAATTAGACCTCGCAAGAAAGCAGCTTCACGGAAAGATTCAACTATTCTACCATCCACAAATTTTAGGTTTTCATAAGATGTAGGACCTCTAACATGATTTAACAAAAGACGTAGGTAATATCTCTCACCTTCATATGGCTTTGCTATTACTACTCTTCCAACTACAGTACCTCGTTTTCTTTTATTCCAATAACGTCCTTCTTGATTCCATACGTATTTTTCTGGGATTTCTCTGTACAATAAATTTCGGGCATTTGCATCTGTAATATTTAGGGTAAAAAATTCAGTTAACATTGACTTATGCAAAAAATCACGATTCATTATGTCTGTTAAATCATCATGATTTCTATAACTAACAATATGTCTATTTGGCAAATGCAATGGCAATGAAATTACGGATGGATGCATATCATACATTACAAATGCATATATTCTCCAAATAGCTTCAGGTGCTGAAATCCATCTAGCTGATTGAAAATTTTTTATCTCATCAATACTTTCTGTATTTTCTCCATCACTTATACAAAAATGTATCTTATCGTGGCCTTTGTAAACATACTTGTATAGATAT
>CAVNYN010286544.1:0-31147 GCA_963692815.1 Nyctanthes arbor-tristis | reverse complement strand
CCCCCCCCCCCCCCCCCCCCCCCCCCCCCCCCCCCCCCCCCAAAGGAAAGCTAGGAAATATGAGTATAAATAGAACATTATGTGACGCTATGCAATGTGTGTTTGGCGACCCTTTTGCTTGACATATCATTTTATAATTACATATATTTTTAATAGAGAAAAAGAGAGTCAATATAATTTACTAGCCATAGTTTTTTACTTAATTCTAAAAATAGTTTAATAAATGATAGTACAATAACAATTTCTATGTAAGTTACTCCCGTCTTCAGCATTTGACGTTAAATAATATGACTTAATTAAGGTGTAATGAATAAACTGACAGAAGCTAGGTAGACGCGGTCTGATCTAAGATTTTTAATAACACAAGCTGTAATATAAAAAATACCAATCAATTAGGGTTAATATAATTTTTTCTTACTATATAAAATTTTTAAAAATTTTCAGCACACATCGGCTTGTAGTTGGATCCGCCCATAATAATATAATAGAAGTATATAGATTATTAGTCTCATTCTGGTATCAGCTGATTAATATCTGTCTTCAATGAACAAAACTCTGAATACCTAGTATTACTAATATGGTGTGACGTGGTAGCACATCGATAGGTTTAACTATTAACATGTTGTTGCCTCGTTAATAGTGAGAACCGAGAGTTGCTTCCACTTGAAATAAGCAAACGTTTATGTGTGGACATATTAATTTGTAACTTCACATGTTTATAATATATAAATGAATTAATTATAATTGATATATAAACAGACCCAAAATTAATTTTTAGGCTTATCAAAGCAAAGAGACATAATGAAAGTACACGATAGTATGTGAATTGAATTATCAGGTTGAACAGCCAACTCAACTATAAAAATAAAAATGAGATAATTGGTTACTAAAGGAAGAAAAAAGAGGAAGAAGAAAAAAAAATAAAATGAAAAGTTAGCCACCACCAAAAAAAAATGTTAAATCACGTCATCTGCCAACTTGAACCGAGTCCGATCTCTATCCCAACTCTCTGTTTCCCTTGTTGTCTCGCTAATTAAAGCGTTACACCTCATTAATTTATACATATTTGGAATACACCTCATTAAATGCGCTATGCTATGAGAATGCCGGCACCAGCGCTCTCTATAACTATGTAATGGGAATTTTATGTCCATACCTCTCCTCCTAGTCCTGATTGTATGTATACATTAATGAGATGTAATGTTTTACAGATCGGAAGAGCGGCGACAGCAAGCGGACCTCCGATCTCCACGCAATGGGAATTTTAATGTCCAAAAACTCTCCTTCTATTACTGTTCATATGCATAAATTAATGCTGGTGGGACAGCAAAGAGAACAATAATTTGGAACAGAAGATTTGGGTTCACCTAAATCTAGAAGGCATTATGTGGTTGTGTTAGGAATTCTGCTATAAAAAGAGAAATCGAAGTCCGATCTCCAATCACATCGTGCCACCTCACATGCTAGAGTTGAGATGGCGTCGTATTATTAGAGATTGGGCTCCCATTAAGGAACCCGATATGTTTTTACAGAAAAATTCAGAATGTATTAAAGGGGAAAACGAAAGGACTAACAGTGTGTTAATTTGGCAACTGAGTTGTTTATAAATTAGTTTATAAATTACTATGTAATATTATTTTATTAGTTGTTATTTGTGAAAAATAAAAAACTGCGGTTTGACTTTTACTTTTTGATTTCTTGAAAAAAGTGAAACCAATAAAATGATATTAGGTGGCTATTTATAAACAGATTTGTTTATAAATGGAGTTGCCAAACACAATGAAATACTACTAGCAAAATTTCTAATTCCATAATCGTGATATGACTTATTTATTTTATATATTTCTTTGTATATTTTAAATAAAATAAATAAGTTGTGCTCACATTTATATAAGTTTTAAGGGTACTAATTACTATAATTTTTTTAAAAGTTAAAATGGTCAAATTATACACACAAAAAAAAGTGAGAATTAAGTGATTCAAATTTGTATGCTGCTGTTGGAAAGTTAAGATTATAATGTTGGTAATTGACGTACACGGTCTCCCCCTTTGGATGCAATTGTAATTGGTCCATACATATATTTTTGACAATTTCACCTCTACATTCATGTTTTATTAGCAAAAGCCATGATCCTTAGTGTTAATTAAATCGATCTATTATTAGAATGGTACTAGAATTCTCACCCGTGCGCTACACAGAATTTAAAAGTAATAATGACCGTAATAATTCTAGAGAGACATATTTATCCAGCATGAAAAAGTGACATGTTTAGTTGTCAACTATATATTGGATGGTTGTGGACCTTCAAATTCACCAATTGCATATAAATATCCAATTCATATTTGCCAACTAACAAATATCAGTTATTCATATTAAATATACATGTCTACCTAGAATTACTCTAATAGCAAATGTCAATGAATTTTTATACAAAAATTTAATAAATTATTAATACAGCTAGTTGAGTCATATATTGGTATTATGAGACATAAATTTTAATAACCATTCTATCATATTTTGATTTATTTGTCGGTAACATTTTTTGTACCAGTTAATTATTTCTTTTTTTTCTTTTTTTTTTATTTGTACATTGGATATAGGGGAAGGAAAGGGAAACAACATCAGTTATTCATGTCAGATAAATACGTCTCTATATAATTACTCTAACAAATGTCGATGAATTTTTATACAAAATTTTCATATAAATTATTAATACAGCTAGTTGAGTCATATTAGCATTATTTTTTTAAAAAAATAATGCTAATATAGTTACTCAATTATATGAATTTAGTTGAGTCATATTAGCATTGGAGACATAAGTTTTTATAATCATTCTATTATATTTAACTTTATTCGTCGGTAACACTTTTTGCATCAATTAATTTTTTTGATACAGTAGATATAGGAGAGAGGAGGGGCCGGTGTGTTCCAACCCAGGACCTCCTGTCTAGAATGTGAGAAATATAACCAATGTAGCATTTGTTTGAATTTTAGCGTTAGTTAATTATACATATATAAATAAAAATTAATTGAGGTGATTCAACAAAAGTAAAATATTTAAAAATTGTTGAACAGCTATTACAGTGCAACTGTATGAATATTCAGTATATCTCTCAAATAAATTATCCAACTCCAAATACAGTAAGATCATATTTAAAACGACAAATTGAAATTTTTATTCCATGAAAAATTATCAAAAAGTTCCAATTTATTTAATTAATTATAAATCAGCAAATTAGAGTACTATAATTTAAAAAAAATCAAATTTGATTATTGCACTACGATAACCATATAAAAATTTCTTTAAAAATCATTAAAAATTAAAATTTACAATAAAGTTACAGATTTTTAGAAATTTATTCGTTTAGAGATGTACTATACATGTGTTTTTGAATTATAAAGATAACTCTTTGCTTTTTTTGAAATAGAACTCTCAATTAATTTCGTGTTCAATTTGATAAGTGACAGATTCCTAATTCAAAATAGTTGGCTAAAGAAACTACCGTGAATTGATGATTGGATATGGGTTAATAAAGGGAAAAATGAATATTATTTAATAAATTAGTGTATCAATTTCTAAAAAATATATATATAAAAAATATAAAAAAAGGGAATTAAATAATGTTACCAAAAATCTTATAAAGTCAGAAATCTTATAGAGTCAGAAATTTTACAGACCTAGAAAATGAGTAGGAAAAGCTACCTTTCTCTTATTTTATATATATATATATATATATATATATTCTTGTTCACTTACACTATAAAATGATAAAAAAATGCAAATAGGGTTCTAACGTGGTACTAATAAGCATTATTGAAAGAATAAAAATGAAGAGAAAGAGAGAGGGGTTGGCTAAATAGGAGTATGAGGAAATTAAGGCCTCCAAAACTAAAGCCTAGATATGTAACAAAATCCCGACGCTCTTCCGATCTCTCAACCTGTTCCACCTACACAATATGCCTCTACAATTTTTGAGTCGCAACCATCTGCAACCCAACCTTTGCCTCCTACAATAGAAACACCTAAACCGTCACAGATGATGGCCAAAAATCCCATATCAGACTTTACAACAAGTTATACAAGATAAACCTCACTATTTTCATATTATCAAGGAAACATTATCCTCTAATGAGTCCTCTGAGTGTTCCACTGATAATCTCTCTAATGAGATTGTCCTCATCTTTTTATGGCAGAAACGTCTGTTTATCTAACCAAAAGTAGACGACAAGAGCCTCAGAACCTATTGAAGATATTGATAAAAGTGAAGAAAGTCCTAATACTGAGACTTTTCAACTTGCTTACCATTCAACAGCAAATGCATCAACAAAGTTCACCTTTGATGATATTCCTCCTTCAGCATGGAAAGATCGCCTATATGAAATGTTGGCATGGGCTTATTCTGAATTATTAAAGCCAAATATGAAGATCGGATAGTCATACAAGCCTGTACAACTTAACTAACTGGCTTTATTAGAGATTGGTATATCAACCTTGGTGAATATAGACAAAGACAATTATTGCAGTTGTCTACAGTTGATGCTTTCTTTGCAGTGTTACATTCTGATCTTTTGTGGCAGAATAGATCACCTTAAAGATATTGCTCGAGAAGAGTTTTTCAAGCTTAAATCCTGTTCTTACAAGTCAAAGGATCTGGAAAAACATTTCAGAAATGTTGTCCAAAGATATTATGTCTTTGGAGGAATGGATGATGCCAATATTAAGCAGATCCTATTTGAATTCTATTCCTGATCCTCTTCGACAAGAAACTCTTTGTAACCTTGAGCTTCAAGAACAGACTTTGCAACAAACATAGGTGGATAATGAAAACACTGAAGAAGCTGTGTACTCAGATAGAATTTCTCAAAGATATCAGCGCAACAGGCACTAAATAGAAGGATGCATGCACCAATCGAACCTTGCAGATCAAGTGCAAACATACCATGAAGGATTGTGATTGTTCCTCAAAAAAGAAATTGCACAAGAGAAGATTCAAATCCAAGCTATAGAAGTTTGATAAATCCTTATTCAAGAAGAAAAGGAGAAAGTTTTTCAGGAGAAAATTCTCAAAGAAGAAAGAAAATCGATCCTTTATATGTGGGAAAAGGGGCCACTTTGCAAAAAATTGTCCCAGCAAAAAGAAGGACAAATCCTTCAACAAATATTTGTTGTTATCAAAATTGATCATGATGATCAAGAAGATCTTGAATATCTATTCTCTGAACAAGAAGAGCAGCCTCGAGAAACAATTTTCACCATTGATTATGAAGATGATTCTTCAAACTATTTAGATGAAGATTCAGATAGCAACTCAGAGTCCTATTGTAACATCCCGCAAAATTTTAAGGTAAGTATATCGTTATTTTGATAATGATTAAATAATTGCTTGAATTGTGTTATAAGATTCCTAGCTTATTACCCAATTAAATATTCAAAAATAGAATATGACAACGGGATATTATTGAAATGCGTCAATGGTAAAGTTACAAAATTGTCACTCAAATGAACGCGAAGAATTGGAATGTGACAATGTAATCGTAACGAATTGCAAAACTGTAAGTTGCCATTCAATTGAATGATGACAATTGAAATATGACAATGTAATTGTATTTGAATTGTTACAAGATTGTCAAGAATTAAAATATAACAATTACATTGTATTGAGTTGTAAGATTGTTACTCAAATAAATGTCAAGAATTAGAACATAATTGATATTTGGGCAATGGATTGGAATTAGAAAGTAATTGTTGACATTGTATTGATAATGATTGATTAACCGCACAAGGTATTGAATAACGATGTAAATTTGTATTCCGATCTGTCACAAGACTCAAAGATTGTCACTCGAGAAATGTTTAAAGATAAAGAACGTGGTCATTGATTAGTTAGACGTAAAATATAACTACCGAATTGTATACACTATTAAGTCGAAGGTCTAGAATAACATAGATCAAAGTACAATGACTTAATCAAAGACAATACAAAGCACAAGGACTTCTCGAGCAAATTGACGCCAAGTTTATGGACTATGTTGTGCCACGTGTCACGATTTGATTGGCGAAACTCAAAATTTATTAAAAACAACTAAATCCTAACTATTATATATAAGTCAATTGAGTCCACAAACCTTCCAAACTCTCCCAACACTCCAAAACTCTCCTCTCTTCCACCATATTCGTCCATCTCTATAGTGAGATGGAAACCAACCCTAAAAACACACCAAAACGCTTATTTGCCTTATGAAAAAGGTCTCTTATCATATATAGAAGGATTATAGCTTGAAAAATAGCTTTAATTGAGGAATATCAAGGTTTTAATGATACTTTTCCACTTAGAATTATTCGAGGAACCTTTGAGGTGAGTAACTTTCATTTTAATTTCCTTTTAACACTGAAGTTTTGAAATGCTAAGCATGTATTTGATTAAAACAATGAACATGGATTCTGATGCATTGAAAAGAAAGATTGATATATTGCATTTTGAATCACTAGTTGCTCTACCTGTTCTGCATATGTTATACTCTGCTCTGTTGCCACACTAGGAGTCATCTAATGATATCAAGATTGGCGATGATTAGTGTGGTATTTGTTCTGTATCTGTATTGATCTGTTTGGAATTCCGGTAGGGGGTCAATCGGGATTCAAATGTGGATCTACTTAATTGTACATGGCCATAATTGAATTGATATGATTCTTGCACACACCACGGATAGTAGTTTAACTAGTGATATGGCCCATCTGTGCATTGAAAAGTTTTGTGCATTAAATGATTTTCTGGAAAATAAATCTTTCAAATAAAAAGTAAATCAAAATATTTTGTTACTCACTGAGTACTTTGTACTCATTCCCTTCCTTACTATATTTTTGTAGATGATTGAAGCTATAACATTTGGAAAGTAAGGCAAGCCAGGAGTTGGATCGTGCTCGCGAATGTGAGTAGAATTGTGCATGTAGTGTAAATCTGTCTTCGAAGCTACTATAAATTTAATACTTTCATACCCACCTCTGTAGTATATATGTTTTTACATCATATAACTTATAGAAGAAAATGAAGATATAATCTTTATACTGATTTAAATTCTACTTTTCACCATAAAAGTTTTCTAGTAACTTGTCGTATTTTAATAATCAATAAAATATATTGATTAATACTTCTTGTGTGTTTTTTTATATTTTCTTGAAAAACCTAGTTTTAATGTTTTCTTAAAGGTTTAACAATTTATTAGCTTATAAAGTTAGCTTTATATGTTAAACTCTGTAAGATAAGGTCAGTTGGATTGTTCTGTACATCTCATCTCCGCTGTGAAAATTGTAGCTTTCACTCTTAGAAAATATACGGTCTTTTTTATATTAAAAAGTCTAATTTACATTACTTTACAAATCTATCCCTATTTAGTACTTTAATTATAATTAAACGGAGAAAAATTAGAAACATATATCACAAAATATGCCTTTCTAATACATTTCTTAATCTTTATAGAAAAAAAGCAAATAGAACTAAATAATTGGGATGGAGGGAATATTATTTAGATGGGAGACCTCCTGTCTAGTTGGTATCAATCCATTGGATGATAGATAGATATATTCATCAATAGAAAATTGGAGATATTTTGATGCATAAAAATATGGAAATATATTTTATTTCACATAAATATATGGAAATATTCTTTTATTCAATATCCTATAAGAAAATTAGAGATCGGTCTCTAGTTCATTCAAATAAAAAACATAATTTGTATTTATATTAATAATCCATAATTTTTGTTTAAATTTTTACATTATCTCCTTAATATTTTTATCTCGTTCCTTGTTGCAACATTTTATTATTATTTTTTCATGCAGCAACATTTTATCATTTGTACTTCTTACATCAAATAATAATTTTCATTCAAAATATTTTTTTAACATCTTTAAAATGATTTAGAATATAGTAAGTAATTGCACTTAACTATATGTTATTTTTTCACTTATTGAAAATATTTTGTGACCTGTGTTAATGAAAATTTTGAATAGATACATTTATTGAATATAAGATATATAGCTAGTAAATGACAAGTCGACAATAAAAATATGATAAAATATAAATACAATAAATTGTAAACTCCAGGACATATAGTACAATTAAAATGCAATGTGGTTAATAGTAAAAAAAATGTGATGTGATTATCAAAATCTGTGGTGTTTCTTTTTCTACTTCTTTTTTCTTTTTGTGACATAAAAACATGTAGTATTAATATAATCCTCCCTTTTAAATCTCGAAGTGAATTATCATTTTCCAACAAGCTTTTTGGGTAATTGTTTTTCTAATTAATCTTGCCCGCACTAACGAAATTCTTGACTCCGTCCCTGATCACTTTAGCCGAAGGATTTGCAAAGGTCTTTATTTTCTACACCATCTTAGGCCATCTTACATCAGTCTCTCTTCATTTTTCTTAACTTAATGCGAGAAAAGTATGTGTCACAATTTGTTTGTGGATTATGCAAATGTTTCTTGCTGTGAAATAGGGAGTGAATCTAAAATTCCGAATATGTTTAGCTGTATCTTCAAGGGTGTGTCTATTGACAATCTTTTTCATTAAATACATCTATTCCTTTTCAAGAACACACATATTTGAAAGTATCACTACTAAAAAACAGGCTTTCACCAACAGCAAAATCCATCGCTGAAGATGGAATTTCCATCGAAAATGACCTTTAGTGAAGGAAAACTGGCTGTTGGAATTTCCGTCTGTGAAGTCCTGCTTGGTAATACTTACCGACGGAAAATTTGAATCTGTCAGAAATTTCCAATAGATTTCGGTCTATCAGGAATTTCTGACGGACATCAAAAAAATATTTTCCAACCCGACCTGTGAACCTCAACCTGCAATCGACCTGACCTGAGGGTTGACCCGCAATCTAACCCGCCAACTTGTGCGCTGACCTGCGAGTAATTTCTTTCAATATACAATAGGGTAGACTCGAACCTTAGACTTGTAGGTTGGGGAATAAGTTCCCAACCACCATGCTATTATGCATTCTTGTTAATCTGTTGACAAAAAATATATATAATATCTTCTAGTCATTTTGTTATTTTAAAAATGATGAATTTTCTTTTTTAAACATTGGACTTTATATATTATTTATTATTTCATTAAACTTTATTATATTAAATATGTCATTTACTCTCTAAATTTATTTGAGTGTGTCATTAATATAATATTTTGCCCATAGTTTTCTATATTATATATAAATTGTTAATTAAAACTGAAAATAATAAAAGAGGGTTTATTAAAATTTATTGGATTCGATTAGCTAGAATGTGATTTAAACATTGACTACAAAATAATTGATGAAAGATTAAAGTTTTTTTTTTAATCATTAGGTAAAACCACATCAGCGTTGAAATTTATTTCATATTATATATATAATTTTTTTTTATGGAATCTACTTTTTCATAAGACAAGTTTACGGGTAATATATGCAAATAGAGTAGAAGGAAATGATTATATATGTTTATTGTTGATTTTTTTCTTTTTTTTTCTAACTTTAGTTTGTACTTTTAATTACGGATACCAAAATATAAATCATTTTCTATTTCATATCCAAGAGTTGTTGATTGTTAATAACACTTTTAATTTTTTGTAACATTTTAAATTTAGAACAAAATTTTACTTGCTGTATATCAGTTAGTTATCTTCTAGTTTGCCAAAAAAAAAATAATTAACATATCTCCTATATATTTTTTAATGTTTAAAATTAATGTATATTTATTATAAAACATTGTACATATTAAAACATATTAATAAAGTAATTGGATGAATTATTATCATAATTAAAAAATAAAACTTATCTCAAACCCATTGAAAAAAGTTTTAATTAACAATATTTAGCTTAATAAAGAAAGGAAACTTTCAAGATTTTATAAAGGAGAATTAAAATATATTTTTAAGTGTATTTCTGACGGAAATGGATACTTTCCGTCTGAAATTTTCAATGGATTTTCAAGTCGGTCGGAAATTCTGTCGGAAATCTCCGGTAGTTCATCATTTCCTTCAGAAATTTTCATCGGTCTACATTTCCGTCGGAATTTTCCGATGACATATTATGTTCATTGGAAAGTTCCAATGGCCAAGTGGAGGCCGTTGGAAATTACTGATAGATGTTCATCCATCAGAAAAAGTCCGTCGGTGATACTTTGTTTTCTAATAGTATACGTGTTTGATTAATTAGATTTTTGAAAATTAATTTTCTGAACAAGTGATCTTTTTTTGAGATTGTGTTGTTGAAATATTACAAAAAATTATAAATTTATGTATAAAATTCTTTTAATGGATAAATATGTGATTGAAAATGAATTTAAGATAAAATTGTTTTTGAAAAATCTAAAACAAACCGACATTTTAGCTTTTATATATACTAAGGGGATTCTTATTTACAAATATCACAACTAATTCATTCATTCATTTATTTTCTTCTTTATTCGTTATTGGGCATTATCAGCCTTTTTGAGAGTTCTGTTGGCTAATTTCTTGATTAAACCGTAACGATTTAAATCAGACACCTCCATTCTATTTGTAATAGCGGAGAAACGTCTAACTTTTCTAAAGAAACCTCAAATGAACCAACGTTACCAAAGAAAACCTAAAATTCAGAGAAAAATCTATTTTTCATTTTGGCTTAAATTTATTAATTAAGAAGATCCAGAAATGGCAGCTTCCATCTTTTTAACCATGAGTCGCAGCCCCAGTTCATACTTGGGCACCAAATCTTCCAACCTCCACCCCACCACCGATTCCACCTCAAACCACCACCACTCCATCCGCCACCGCCGCCATCTGCGCCCGCGGGGACGTTCATTCCCGCTGCATAAGACTTAAACCCAGTATTGCAATCCACAATTTCATATCTCAAACTCTTCTCCACATGATCTATTTCTATCAACCTCTCCTTGGACCAGCTGACGACGGCGCCGTCCACCGCCGGTAGCGAGAAGCCGGCGCAGTAGCGGACGCAACCCAGCTCGTCGTTCCCACCGTGGACGCCGTAGCAAGTGGGCAGGCGAGGGAATCATTCGCCGAGGCCGAAGAAATCTTTCAGAAATGCCAGATTTGATCTGGGTTTGAAGTTTCTAGCCTCGTTGAGACGATGGCTTCCCACTTCTTTTTATCAGACTCCATTGCTGGGGCGAAAAGGAAGCTTGGAGTTGAGTAAAGCATTACTGGTTCTGGTCACTGCGGTTGCGATACTTTATTTTTTTCCTTTCTCTAATTTTTAAACTTAGGTCATTTTATTTAATTCTTCTATCACACAACTTTGACATGTTTCATTTTCAAGGGGGAAAAACTTTGCTTCCATACTTCATGACATCAAGTTGACTTGTGAAGATCGAAGTGTGAATCTTGTAACTTCATTCATCGAGACGGAAATGGTTTTGCCCAGAGTTAATTACTCGAAATGTCATTGTACTTAAAAAAATTATTTCAAATGTCATTATACTTTAAAACTTACCTAAAATGTCATTGTAGTTTCAAAAAGTTATCTCAAATGCCATTGTACTTTAAAACTCACCTGATATGCCAATGAACTTGTGAAAGTTTTATCCTATTTGTCACTCCTGTTAAAAATATAATAAACTTAATGACATGGCTAATGAAATTTATCACGTGGCATTTTACCTTTTTTTTTAACCGAGTATTTACAGAGTTGCAAGTGAAATAATATTTTCACGAGTTTAGTGGTATATAAGAAAAATTTTATAAAATACAATGGCACTAAAACTTTATAAAATTTTATAAAACTTTCTTCATATAGAATTAAACTTGTGAAAATATTATCTTATTTGCCACTTGGTCAACACCCGGTTAAAAAAATAACGATCAAGATACCACGTGATAAATCCTGTTAGCCATGTCATCAAGTAAATTACATTTTTTAACGAATGTGACAAACGGGATAACACTTTTACAAGTTCAGTAACATATCGGGTGAGTTTTAAAGTACAATGATATTTGAGATAATTTTTTGAAAGTACAATGGCATTTCGGGTAATTAACTCGTGTTGCCCACATTATTGTATTTTATTGTTTTAGTTTCTTATTTTAAAACACACACAAGTGTTGTTTATGACACCTAGGGTTACTGCTTTGTGTGCAAATCGTGTGATACATGCAGTCATAAAATGTACATACATGTAGTTACATGAGACATTAGGTGTCAAAAAGACTGTATTAATGTAATACCTTTGTCAAATCAATGCAAAGTATCAATTATCTTGTTCAACAAAATGCAATCATTACCAATTTTGTAAGTCATGAAATTAAGAAAAAATTGCTAGCACTTTCAGGAGGTGCTATCCCATATCATTGTAGTATAGATACACGCTATATAGATTAGAAAACACATGTAGGTACATCTATGGAGCACAAGAAATGCTATAATAATACCTTTTAAAAGTGTCATAACCGAATTGTTACTATTTATAGGTAATATTTTATGTAATCTTTTACGAAATAGATTAATTTCACTTTCTTATCCCTATTATTTTCCTCTAATTAGACAAACAATTCCACTATTTGTAGGTATTCGTTTACACAATTTCTTACAAACATTTAAATTTACTTCTATACCCTTGACCCGCCTTGCACTAGTTAATCACAATATCAAAGAGAGAGAATAGCCCACTCACCTCACTCATAAATTTTCCATTTCAGTCTTCCATTTCTCTCCCAGACCCCCACCCAACTTCTATTTGGATTGCAAATCGTCAATTTGGTACTCGCTGAACACCTGAGAGTCATCGGCGGCAACCGATTTCAGCTGTATTTTTGTGTATTACAACAACAATAGAAAGAAAGATTGAAACCAATGCTCAACTTCGCCCCTCTAGAAGACTGAAACCAACGCCAGCCACTACCTTCGCTAGCGAAGAAGAGATTGAAACCAATGCTCAACTTCGCCCCTCTAGAAGACTGAAACCAACGCCAGCCACTACCTTCGCTAGCGAAGAAGAGGCATGCTGGGGTCGATGAAGTCGACGGCCGGTCGTCAGTGGTTTGAAAAGGATCAGACAACCTAGTGGGTGGTTTTTATGGGCGAATGAACCGGTAAAATGTGGGTTTAGGGAGCGAACTCCAGCCGCCGGCTCGTTGATTTCTGGAGGGGGGACGAGGTGTAGCTAGGAATATGCTAGTTTTCTGGCATTGATTTTCAGAAGGGGCGTGGCTGGGTTGCACAGTTGGGCAATTAGGTCATTTCTCCTACACTGTGTAAGCAAGCGTGTAAACAGTGACCTACTAAAAGCTTTTTCCTTCCACAAAACGCGGGAGTAACATTGTGAAATTACCCCTAATTTGTAAAAGATTAAGATAAATGATTACTTATAAATAGTATTTTCCACCCTAAATTAATTATAATTAGCTACCTAACAATCTCTAAGTCTATTTGTTTAAAATTATAATAGCCTTATAATAGCAATTATTTTTTTCCTGACAAACACAAAAACCGTTGCAGAAATGACATTAGGTTTTGAAATATGTTTTTCTTTATTCCAAAGAATGGGCTCTCTAGCATTCAGGGTCAAAAGGCTGGCCGGCTTTTGGTATTAAAAAAAAGAGTGGCCCTCATTTCCAACCAAAAAAAGGATGGACACATGGCAATTACCTGTTGCTTTTCAATGAAATAATAATTAGAATTTCTAATACTATATATTATAAATGATATCAAAATACCTTAAATATTAGTGATTGCGGGTCAAACAAAATCTTATTCAACTTTGGTTAATCTAATGGACCTGAGGTTCTAAAACTATTTCACTTTTAAATAACCTAGGGAGGCTATACCTTGTTTATAAAATTGTATATAGTAGGAAAAAAGAAATTAATTAATGTAATTAGTTTTTAAAATAGTCTCCTCTGTCACAACATATCTATTATTTTCGATATACATCAAACTCTAAATTTTTACCACTTCAGGAAATATGTTGATTTGTGAAATCAAATTAAACGCAGGAGTGCACGTAATAGATTTCGTGCAACCAAAGGAGCATAGAGATTTAAAAATTGGAATTTCAGACGAGTAAGATACTAGTGTTTTGATTTGTCTATCAGGAATCTCTTTTCCCCTCCCGACATCTCTCTTGTTATATATATATATATATATATATATATATACACATATTTGTTATATATATACACACACCATGCAATGTCGTATACGAAAGTGATGTGGTATATGAAAAATGATAGCTCTACAAGCATATTTATGTCAACCTTGATGTTCAACTTAGACATGTTCCAATTAAGAGTCACTTGCCTAGAGAGAAATTGATGTTGGGTTTAGCTCCTTAAGCTTCTCCTCTAGCCTCACATAAACCTTCTTATTAATTATGGGTCCATTCGACAACTGAGTATAATGAGCTTATATTATACAACAACAAAAAATTGAGCATATATTACAGAATAAATAAATAAACACCAATTATGGTGTCATACCACTTTGTAAATGAACTAATAGAAAAAATATATGTAACTAACCGCTTTATTAGTGAGTGCCAATTGTCAATCAGCCCACATCCACATCATAAGTGCCATTCGAATAATATTATAAATGACTAAATATAATATATGGAATGTGGTAAAATCTTGTCTTGTCATATGTTCTATAAGATCAATTATTATTTTTTTAATTATAGGATCAATTATTATTATTATAATTATACTTCATTACAATTAGGTTGACATAGTTTTTTTTTTTTTTTTTTTTGGGGCCATGGACCCAAATGTGTGTGTTTTTAGTAGCTAAGAACCACTCCAGCCCGTCAAAAACTCTTGGTCTCCATTGGGCATCTTTTCTCATGGTCCAACAACTTTTGCGATTCTAGTATTCCCCACTTCAGGCGTATGAGTGATAAGCACGAGCATTGTACGTTTTAAGTAAAAAAAAAAAGAAAAAGAATAATGTTATTTATCTACACTAGAAATCGGTCTCCAGTCTAATTGTCATTCTCTTATTGGCCCTTGAATAAATTAATACATTCGCGTATTTATGCATTTGCGCAAATCCTCCAATATAACGATGCCAACTAGACTGGAAACTGGTCTCTAATCTAGATAAATAATATTACTCAAAAAAAGGTATATTATATGTACATGCATTTGACGTAATTACTAATAATACTGTAGTAGATTGTCAGAAAAAAAACTACTATAATAAAACTCTATTGAGATTGAAATAATAAAAATATTTAAAAAAAAAGAATGATACTGGATTGATGGATGCCACTGTCCTCTAGAGTAAACTCATAAATACTATTTATTCCATTAGTTCACTTGATGACTGTTTATATTAACTCATACAGGTGGAATTTCAGTGTGCTGCATCTTCAATTTTATGTTATTGAAAATGGCGAAAAAGATTACACAAGTAAGGTTTGCCCTCTAAATCATCTCCATTCTTACCTTTCTTCCCTTTTTTTTTGAAAATATGTAATTTTGGGTTTTATGTTTGCTCCCATTTCTTTTATAATTCCTTGCTGTATTCCTTGCTGATTTATTTTCCTTTTTTTTTCTTTTTTTTTTAAACTAATATAACATTGTGAAATGCGAAGAAGAAACTTGCACATTTAAGATTTTTTTTCCTGTCAGTTCCTTGGCCCTTGCTCAATCATAAATTTTACAATACTTTATTAGATCTTGGAATGACCCTTTCTTCACAAGTATCTCGTATGCTTTGTTTCTTGTGCTTAAATATCAATGTTGTGTTGTATTTTTCGACGGAATCATCTAGCTATCTGACCTGATTTTTCTATGACAGCTCATACTAATTTGAACATTTGAATTTCATTAGGATGCTCTATCATTTTACTATGTATATCCTTTTATTTTTGAGATGACTATCTGATAGCGTTATTTTTTTCTTCATGTTTCTTTTTTTCGTTTTTGGAAGTGCAATATTTTCCAATATTATCGAACCCTAAGAGTTTGGATACATGCTTTGGATGCACTGTGTATTTTCATATTAATTTCTTTTTACAATGAATACACGAAACAACAAGTAATCATTATTTTATGTTACATTATTATTATAAAATTTATTGTATTTATTATATTACTGCGCTCACCTAAGGCTGAACGCCTGAACCTAATACCTGGATTCATATGGGCTTGTGCCCAAAATGTTTGCTTCCTTCACCTTTGAAACCCACAAACCCTCGTTATTGCTTTCTTCTTGCCAGTCGCCGCCAGGAGATGTGAAATAGAACAACCTAACACACAAACTCCCCTAATTGCTTTCCTCACCATAATTGCTAGTCGCCGCCGGGAAATGTGAAATTTAAAAGCACCATAGTCAGCCATTACAATTCATAATCCAGTGCACTTATTGCTGTGGGCTGAAGATTACATCAAGATGTTCATGCTTTTTTGAAGAATATATCTTTGTATGTGTATCTATAAACATGTATGCCGACTTAGCATTGAAAATTCGAAAGCAAAATCACTAATCGTGGTCAACTATTTCACAGCCGCAGATGTCCTCTTCTGTATGCAGTATATACTGTTAAATTTTGGGTTTTCAGAAAATAGCAAAAGTCGGTCGGAATTGCCATTTTACACGATTCCAGCCGATTCCATTACGATTTTTATCCAATTCCGAGAGCTTCCGATTTTATATGCGATTTGAATCGATTTTGCAAGTTTGAATCTAAAATTGTGCAATTTTGCGATTCAAATTTTGATTTTAACAACTAGTAAGAGAGTATATATTGATTATTTATTGAGTCAAATCATAAAGTTGGTTAAGAATACCAATAGTTTTAGAAAATTTCCACCCTCCTCCTCTCTTGCCAAACACCTACGTGATGTGCCATATGGGAAGTCACATGTGGCGTATAGGCGTCTGGCGAGAAATCAAGAACGCTAGAATTATCCCAACGCTTTTAATCATTGCAGCAAATCCGCCATACCTGCCTCTATCCTAAACAAAAACCCTATAGTTTTGCCAAGACAATGTTTGATTTTCTTTATAATTTCAAATTGTAATGGAGCAAAACATCAGTGGGAGGAGGGTAAGGATGGGAAAGATCTAGTAGATTAAACAGTAACGATTTAAATCAAACACCTCCATTATGTCACAAGAAAGACGTATTTGTGATCGGGAAGAAACGTCCAACTTTTCTAAAGAAACCTCAAATGAACCAACGTTACCAAATAAAACCGAAATTTCAGAGAAAAATCTATTTTTCTGTTTGGCTTAAATTTATGAAGAAGATCCAGAAATGGCAGCTTCCATCTTTTTAACCATGAGTTGCCGCCCGAGTTCATATTTGGGCACCAAATCTTCCAACCTCCACCCCACCACCGGTTCCACCTCAAACCACCATTCCATCCGCCACCTGCCGCCGCCATCTCCGCTCGCCGGAACGATCTTCATTCCCGCTACATAAGACTTGAACCCAGTATTGCAATCCACAATCTCATACCTCAAACTCTTCTCCACATGATCGATTTCTATCAACCTCTCCTTCGACCAGCTGACGGCGCCGTCCACCGCGGGTAGCGAGAAGCCGGCGCAGTAGCGGACGCAACCCAGCTCGCCGTTCCTGCCGTGGACGCCGTAGCAAGTGGGGAGGCCCGGGAACCATTTGTTGAGGCTGAAGAAGTCTTTCAGAAATGGCCAGATTTGATCTGGGTTTGAAGTTTCTAGCCTCGTTGAGACGATGGCTTCCCACTTGTTTTTATTAGACTCCATTGTTGGGGCGAAACGGAAGCTTGGCGTTGAGTATTTAAATAGAGCATTACTGGTTTCTCGTCATTGGGGTTAACAAAGTGTTTCCCAAAGGTTGTAGATTATTTGTTTCATTATAATATGTTATTTCACGTCATTTTATTAGTTATTTTTTATAAAAACTAAATAATTGATGTTTGAATTTTTAAAAAAAGTGAAACTAATGAAATAATGTCGTGTGACAGATTATAATTAAAATAGATTATAATCTACCTAGCCGAACACTCTGTTAATTCTTTTGTCAGACAACTTTGACCTGTTTCATTTTCAAGGGGAAAAAAATGTGCTTCCATACTTCATGACATCAAGTTTCTTTGTGAAGATATACGAAGTGTGAATCTTGTAACTTCATTTGTCGAAACGGTAATAGCGTTGCCCACATTATTGCATTTTCTTACTTTAGTTTCTCATTTTAACACACATATAGGTGTTTATGACACTTAGTGCTCTATATATGCAAATCGTGTGATACATGCAACCTTATGACGTACATGCATGTAGTTACATAGGACATTAGGTGCCAAAAAGACTATGTATTAATATGATACCTTTGTCAATCAATGCAAAATATCAATTATCTTGCTCAAAGAAATCTCTCATTACCAATTTTATAAGTCATGAAGTTAAGAAAAAATTGCTAGCACTTTAGGGAGGTGCCGTCCCATATTATCGTAGTATGGATACACGTCACATAGATTAGAAAACACATGTAGGTACATCTATAGAGCACAAGAAACGCCATAATAGTAACTTTAAAAGTGTCATATGAACTCATATAACTGAATTGTTACTATTTGTAGGAAGAAATGATTTTGTACACACAAAATATACAATTGTTGTACA
Source organism: Nyctanthes arbor-tristis (assembly GCA_963692815.1). Lineage (NCBI taxonomy): Eukaryota > Viridiplantae > Streptophyta > Magnoliopsida > Lamiales > Oleaceae > Nyctanthes > Nyctanthes arbor-tristis. The sequence goes on along the minus strand of CAVNYN010286544.1, from coordinate 12,542 downwards.
CAATCTCTTGTATTTACTTAAATATCCTTTGTCTCATTATCTTTGGAATCATAACTTTTGAGGAGTGTGAGTAAATTTATAAAGGTGTGTACAAAAGTTGTACACTTTGTGTGTACAAATAGTATTTCTCATATGTAGGTAATCTTTTACAAAACATCTGTAGGTAATCTTTTACAAAATAAGAATCTTTTACAAAATAGGATAATTTCACTTTCTTATCCTTATTATTTTCCTCGATCTTAGCACAATTGGGTTTTGCACAGTTGGGCGTTTAGGTCATTTCTCCTATATTGTGTAAGCCATTGGGTAAACAGTTACCTACTAATAGCTTTTTCCTTACACAAAACACGAGAGTAAAGATTGTGAAATTTCCCCCAGTTTATGAAAGATTACTTGAATGATTACTTGTAAATAGTATTTTCTACCTTGAATTAATTATACTTGGCCACCTAATTATTAGCGATTGCGGGTCAAACAAACTCTTATTCAACTTTGGTTCATCTAACAGACCTGAGGTTCCAAAAACTATTTGACTTTTAAATAACCTTGGGAGGCTCTACCATGTTTATAAAATTGTAAGTGGTAGGAAAAAAAGAAATTAATTAATGTAATTAGTTTTTAAAATAGTCTGGAAATTAATTAATGTAATTAGTTTTTAAAATAGTCTCTTTTGTCAACGTATATATTATTTTCGATATACATCAAACTCTAAATTTTTAACACTTCAAGAAATATGTTGATTTGTCAAATCAAATTAAATGCAAGAGTCCAGGTAATAGATTTCGTGCAACCAAAGGAGCATAGAGATTTAAAAATTGGATTTTCAGACTAGTAAGATACTAGTGTTTTGATTTGTCTGTCGGGAATCCCCTTTCCCCTCCTGACATTTCTCTTGTTATATATATATATATATATATATATATATATATCGTATACGAAAGTGATGTGGTATATGAAAAATAATAGCTCGAGAAGCATATTTATGTCAACCTTGATGTTCAACTTAGACAAGCTCCAACTAAGAGTCACTTGCCTGGAGAGAATTTGATGTTGGGTTTAGCTCTTTAACCCTCTCCTCCAGCCTCGCATAAACTTTCACATTAATTATGGGTCCATTTGACAACTGAGTATAATGAGCTTATATTATTATTTAAAAAAAACTTTAGCTTATATTATGCAATAAATAAATAAATAAACACCAATTATGGTGTCATACCTCTTTGTAAATGAACTAATAGAAAAAATGTCTATAATTAAGTGCTTTATTAGTGAGTGTTAATTATCGACCCGAAGAGCCCGCATCTACATCATAAGGTGCCATTCAAATACTATCATAAAGGACTAAATGTAATATATGGAATGTGGTAAATTCTCGTCACGTCATATGTTCTACAAGATCACTTATTATTTTTTTAATTATAAGATCAATTATTATTATTATTATAATTAAACTTCATTACGTTTAGGTTGAAATAACTTTTTTTTTTTTTTTTTTTTTTTTTTTGTGGGGGCGGGGGGACCATTGGCCCGTGTGTTTGTGTTTTTTGTAGTTATGAACCACTCCAGCCCGTCAAAAAGTGTTGGCCTCCATTGGGCTTCTATTCCCACGGTCCAACAACTTTTGCGACTCTAGTATTCCCCGCTTCCGGCGTACGAGTGATAAGTACAGGTATTGTACGCTTAAGGTAAAAAAAGATAAATTATATTGACATGCATTTAACGTAATTACTAAAAATACTGGACTAGATTGTCCGAAAACAAAATACTATAATAAAACTTTGTTGAGATTGAAGTAATAAAAATATGGGTAATTTTCACTCAATGTCCCTAATCTTTTAATTTTGTATTAATTTTATCCTCATTCTTTTTTTGGACTTACTAAGTCCCAAAACTTTCATTCATTATTGTATTACGTCCCAAATGTTACTTGTCCCCAACCTTTCAATTTTCACTATTAATATCTATTAAAATGACCATTATACTATTGATTCTTTATTTCCACTATAGGTCCCCAACCTTTTAATTTTTATATAATTTTGTCCTCATTATTTTTTGAGAGCGTACAAACCCGACCTTTTATTTTTTTGTCATATTATATCTCTATTAATACTTTTCATATGAACATTTTAATTCTTACTGTTAATATCTATTAAAATTTTCATTGAGTTGTGTTGGAGCTGGTTAAAGTATATAAATTTCTTATTTTATATTTTTTTTATTTTTTATTTAAATGACTAATGATATAATGAAAATTTTAATATATATAAATAGTAAGAATTAAAATGTTAGTATAGAAAGTACTAATAGGGATATAACACTTCTGTTCTCAATCTTTCAATTACTAATGTTAATTCTAATTAAAATTATCATTATACCTTTAATTATTTAAATAAAAATAAAAATAAAGAACAATATAAAGTAAAAACTCCGCCCATCCTAACATGTAGTGATAACCCAAAAAAAAAAACGACCTACACTAAACTTGATGAATACCTAATACGAAAAAAGGTTTCCGATCTGAGAGTTAGTGCAACAAATTATGATCGCATATCATGTAGCGGATATAGATCAATGTAGATCTACAAAAAAGTTATTTTCAATTTACAAAAATGAAACCAAACCCTAGTGCACTAATTCTAATTTTTTATGTATTCACGATTGGTGGATCATATTGGATTGAGATGGATAACAAATTGGGGGCAAATTAAGGTGAAAATAAAAAAGAGAAACAATAAATTAAATTAGAATTAAACTATTAGGGTTATGTTTATGTTTTATGAATCGAAAATCAATTTTGTGGCAATCTACCCAATCCGTATTTGCCACGTGATCTTTGATAGTCAAGAAATCAGATCCTGTTTGCCAAATTAATACTGAGATCAACAACTTTCTTCGACACGGATTTGATATCCATCGAGACCCTTATATATCAAGTTTTTCTATTATCATTATTTTTCGACTGTTGTCATTAGGTTGTGTTGAAGCAGGTTAGACTGATGGATTTCTTATTTTATATCGTTAGTCATTGTTAGTCATTTTTATTTAAATAATTAATGATATTATGAAAATTTTAATAGATATTAATAGTAAGAATTAAAATGTTTGTATGGAAAAACTTAATGAGGATGTAACAAGAATTAAAATGTTAATATAGAAAGTATGAATGGGGATATAACATGACAAAAAATAAAATATTGGCTTCTATGCGCTCAAAAGATAATGAGAATAAAATTGTATAGAAATTGAAAGATTAAGGACCTATAGTGGAAATAAAAAATCAAGGGTATAATAGTCATTTTGGTAGAGGTTAATGGTGAAAATTGAAAAGTTTGGGATGAAAAATAACATTAGAGACGTAATACGATAATAAATGAAAAATTGGAGATCGGAGGCCCAAAAAAAGAATAGAGACAAAAATTGATACAAAATTGAAAGATAGAGTGAAAATTACCCTAAAAATGTTAAAAAAATGAATGATACTGGATTGATGGATGCCACTGTCCACTAGAGTAAACTCATAAATATAATGTTAAGTGGGCCGCGATATGTCAAACATGCTGGAGAAGAAATCTAATATAGGATCAAATTCTATTATATAATTTTATATTCTATTGTTTCAAGTATAGCCACTTGAATATGTACGTTATATTTTACCATCGTCAATTTAGATTATAACATTATTGATATCCTAAAGAATTTGCAAAAATGTAACTTTTAAAGTTATAATTATAACAATAATTTATTAGTTCAATTAAAATAAATTTTAATAGGGTAAATTCACAAAAGGTCCCCAACTTTTACAAAAAATAACAATTTCATCTCTAACCTTTTTTTCAAGCATGTAGCTCCCCCAACCTTTCAAAAAGCACAAAAGGTTCCTACTTACTATTTTTGTCAATTTTCATTGTTCACTTTTTCTATAAAGACAATTTTCCCTTTTATTTAAGTTTAACAAATAAGAACACAAATTTTAATTATTTATTTTGATCTCTATCCCACTTTCTTTCATGCACCTATACATATTTGTGTATATATTTTTTTCACATCCACCCACTTAATACAAGTTATACATACACATCAATTAATAAATTATATTTTTCATTCACTTACCTAATGCGCCAACACTATTATTAGAGTCACTTTATGCAATGAACTCTTCAAAATTTACATATAAATAAATAATGATAATTAAGATGTCATTGATATTCAAATCATAAAAATTAGAATGGTTAAAAATGTATAAATGTTTCTTGCAAAAAAATTAAAGGTTTAAATTATTGATGAAGTTAAAAATGGATTAAATGAGAGATAAAGCTAAAAATGAGAGATAAATTCCCTTTTATCATTGTCAAAGGCAACTTAAGTAGAGACTTTATCATTCCCTACTCGCTAAAAAATAGTGAAGGAAATGGTGACAGTATGTGGTGGAAGTTAAAAATAACTAATTAGAGAAAGCAACATAATTTTGCGTTCTTTTATTTAAATCTTTTGGATATTTTAAAAGGTTTTTGTACTAATTTCCTTTTATTTTATATGATGAGAATAAAATGGTCATTTTGTAAGCATATAAATGTGAAAATTAATAGAAATTGCTCATAGGGACTTTTTGTGCTTATTTTTGAAAAATTGGGGACCTATATGCTTGAAAAATGATTAGAGATGAAATTGTTATTTTTTGCAAAAGTTGGAGACCTTTTGTGAAATTTACCCTTTTAATAAGATGTGTTACATTACATTCATGTGCGAAAGGTATAAAGAAGATTGGGGAGGGAAACAAAAGACTTGGAATTTAGAGGGTGAAAAGTTAGGGTCCTTTGGTATCGTTTGTAATTTGTCCTATTAATAAATAAGAGTAATCATTATATTTTATTAGTTACACTTGACACCTTACAATGATTTGAAATACTCATCCCATCAATACCATGTCACAAATTTAATTGCTTACATGTGTCAAGAAAAATAATCATTACTTTCATTTATAGATGAAACCAATTATAGACGACACCAGACCGACCATAAAATTCATGAATCGATTAAAGTTATTATGAAAAAATAAAATTAATTGAATATTAAATATGGATATTACCGCTAAATTAAGCCCCTCGTCAGGATTCCAAGTTCTATTTAAATAAATAGAAGGTTGCACATTTTTTTAGAGAGAAAGAGCTTTATATTATTATTATATTTAATTAAAGGAGTTTAAAAATTTATGCAAATGTGTAGTTCGAATTGTTTTGTAGTAGTTAAATACTTACGTTTTGAGTTGGGGTCTCATGTTTAAATCATGTCTACATGTCCCATATATCCCCTTATTTCCTCGCAGGAAATTTAGGTAAGGAAAAAAAATGTAAATTCCAGCAAAGGTTAGCAATCTTTTCTATCATTTGCACTTTCTCTCTTAAGCTTTAGGTCTCGATAGACACGTACTGAATCATTGCATTTATTTGCACATTTATCCAATGTGTATAGTTAATAATTAAAATGCTAAGATTCTTTTGGCAACCATTTTAAATGGAACCCAGTTATAATTGAAATTATTTGAAATTTATATCCATTAAGAGTACAAAAAAATGATTTATGTGAATAATGACAAAATAATTATATGAAATTTGAGTATGTTTGATTTTTATTTTTGAGAATTGATTTTTTGAAAAAGTTTTGAATGAAAATGTGTGATTGAAAAGTAAGAAAAAGATACTAATTTACATGTAAAATTATTTCAATCGATAAATATATACTTGAAAATAAGTTTTAAGATAAAATTTAGAAAAACCAAATCAAACATACTTTATGTGAATTATTTAAATTAACATTTTATCATGATATACATGTCATTTTTCACAAATGTCACTATTTTGAATTCTTACTTTATGTGAATTTCAAAATTAATTTCAATTAGAATAGGATTATATTAAAAATGATTGTCAAACTGATCCTAATATTTTTATTGAAAGGAAAAAAGGATATAATATTTTAATAATTAAAGATTTACATTTAGATAAAAGTACAAACTATGTACTATCAATTTTTCTATAAACTGAACTAGAATTTTACTCGCAATAATTTGAGAGACTAACTCTTCCCTAGTTGTTTCAATTAGGACCTGACTTTCCTTTTCTTCTTAGCTTATCTTATGCAATTTCTCTCGTGTTTAACTATTTAAGTATATTATCCATGGAAGCCATCGAAGATTTGTCGAGGTTTCTTTTCCTGCTCCAAAATGAGGAAGAAATTCTGGTGCTAGACAAGCAGACCGTTATTGTCCACCTTCACGAGGCAAAATACGCACTACTTGGGAGAATTCTTACACGCAGATCTTATCACCGCGAGGCCTTCAAAGCTACAATGCTTAATCTTTGGAAACCAGAAGGCACCATTCAAATTAAGTTCTTGGAGGGAGACATCTTTATCATAGAGTTTAGCAACAATAAGATAACAGAGGATACTCAATTTACAGCCTTGGAACTTCAACCGAGCTCTTTTAGTTTTTCCATCGGTGGAATATTTCTCAGTACATCACAAACTCTCTTTTTCTGCAGTTCCTTTCTGGGTTCAGGTATACAATCTTCCCCTTATACATATGAGAACCGATATGGCTGAAAGGTTAGGATATCATATAGGTAAATTTATTGATGTTGATTGTTATCAAGAAGGCTCGTATTGGGGGAGATTCTTGAGGATTCAGGTAGAGCTAAATATATTGAGACCTCTCCGAAGATTTATAAAATTACAACTGGGTCAATAGGGAAATTTGACTCAATTGGACCTCAAATATGAAAAGCTACTAGAACACTATTCATTATGTGGGTATTTAGGACATATATTTGATGAATGCCATGAAGATGTGCCATCTATATTGATGAGAAAAGAGAATCACAGATTCGGGAATTATTTAAAGGCTCTTGTTGGTAGTAGAGGATGCGCAAGAAGTGGGTAGCAAACAAGCCATAGCAATTAAAGCATATTTATATCTGGCAAAAGGATTAACGAGGGCGATAGAAATATCAATGCTTCATTGGTTGTAGCTGCGGACATGGGTGAAGAAGCTGATATCGAAGCTACTTTTATACTGGGTGATCTTTTTTAGTATAATCAGAAATCCATGGAACATCTTCTTACTTTAGGGAATTTTATGGCAGACGTGTTTAGCAATATCCCGCAAGGGGACAAAAACAATTAACAATTGGAAGATGAAAAAAATTGTCCACATTGAGACGGTTAAAGAAAGCCTGGAAAAAAAGAATTAAACCTACAACGAGGAAACAAATTCTTCCATCTGGCCAAATAGGAAATCAGCTAGGACAGACCTTGAAAAGAAAGGCAGTGGATGATAAGGATTTTTTTCATAGGTGAAAGGAATCAACTCAAAAGTGGAGATAGCACAATTACTCATATATCAACGGCGAAAGCTGCCTTGCAGCCCCGCTGATTGCAATGAGCATCCTCAGTTGGAACACTCCGAGTTTGGGGGGATATCGAGCAATGTCAAATCTTTGGAGGGTATTCTATGACCATTCCCCCTCTTCGGTTTTTGTAACGGAGATAAAACTTTTTGATTTGAAGGCTAGACACGTTAAAGAGTCCTTTGGTTTTCAAAATGGATTGCATGTTGATAGTAGAGGCCATAATGGGGGCTATTTTTGTTATGGTCTGATCTATAGAACGTGGATTTGCTTGGTTATTCAGATTATCATACTGATGTCTTTATTTCAATAGATAATGAGTTTAAATGGCGTTTGGTTAGTTTTTATGGGAATCTGCAAACTCAAATGAGGGATCATAGTTGGAAGTTGCTGAGACGTCTGCGAGAAGCTTATTCCTATCCTGTTGTTTTTTTGGAAAATTTAACGAAATTTTATCCCTCTCAGCAGTGCCAGAACAACAGGCCTATCGGGCAACAAGGGCAGGATTTCTTAGCATTATTCGTATATGCCATTTGAGTGATCTTGGATATCAAGGACCAAAATTCACATGGCGAAGTACTAACCTGACATCGGATTGTTTGGAAGAAATACTAGATCGGGTTTTGGCATGTTAAGACTGGAAAACAAAATTTAACAAAGCACAAGTGATCCATCGTAAGTTTTATGGTTGTGATCACTGAGTGGTCTTGTTGGAGATTGGCCCTTCAATGCAGGATAGAGGTGGATAGAGTTTCAATAGAGGTTTTAAATTCAAACCTAGATGGACGAAATGTCATGTCCCGCTAAATTTTCAATTTTCTTGAATTATTTATATCGGTGAACAAATTTAATAGCAGAAGCTTCAACACAAATAGCGGAGACGGGATGTACAAAACGAACAAAATTGTTTTTGTTTTAGAGTTTAACATCCTCTAAAGCTAATTACCTAAACTAACAAGTTGTTAAATTTTAAAGAATTATTAAAACTAGGTTTTTCAATAAAATGTGAAAAACACAACAAGTATATTAATATGTGTAGTTCATTGGTTAACAAAGTAGAACCAGATCATTAGAAAGCTTTTACCTTGAAAAGTAATCTTCAAATCATTATAAAGACTATCATATATACGTTGTAAGGCATAAATATATATATTATAAAGAGTGAGCATACTTATAAATACAAAATGTATTAAGTTCATAATTGCTTTCGTAGTATCTTCAAAGACAGGTTGTCATTACATGCAAAACTCTACTCTCTTTGCGAGTATGCTCAAATTCATGACTTGCTTTTCAAAGATCATGCCTTCAGTTATCTACAAAATTATAGAAAAAAGGAATGAGTACAAAGTACTCAGTGAGTAACAAAACCCTTTGATTCTCCTTGATTTATTTTTAAGAAAACCACTGCATGCTCAAAGCTTTTAAATGCACAAAAAGGTCATATCACTAGTTAAACTACTATCCGTAGTGCAAGATTCATATCATTCAATATCAATTTAATCATGGCCATGTACATTTAAGTGGATCCACATTCGAATTCTGATTATTCCAAACAAATAGCAAAGCAAATACCACACTAATCATCACCTATTTTAGTATCATTAGATGGCTCATAGTATGGTAACAAAGCAAAGCAAAGACAAAATGGGTAGAACAACTAGTGATTCAAATGTAATAAATCAATCTTTTTTTCAATGCATCAAAATCTACATTCATCTCATGGAAACTTCCATCAAAACCATGTTTTTCTTATCAAACTTCAAGAATGCAAAAAGGAAATCAAGGCATTAGTTACTCCCCTTTTTAGCTTGATTTTCCAAATATTACTTGAACAATTCTAAGTGGAAAGTGTTTCTAAAGCCTTGGTATTTCTCAATCAAAGTGTTGTTTCAAGTTGGAACATTACTATATAGGAAAACGAGTCTTTTTCAAGTGAAAGGGTGGTGTTTTGGTGGGTTTTTCATAGTGTTCTTTCACCTTTCACACTTATGGACGAATTTCTCCTTTATATACATGAAGATCTTGTGAGCCACCAATAGGAATCAAGACAATTGTCCAAGATAATTTTGGAGGTTGCCAATGGGAATAAGCACAATTGTAAACCTAGGAATTTTTGCCAACAAGAACCATGACAAGTGTCCCTTTCATTTTCTTATGTGATTCTTTATAAGATGAACAAGTGGCTATTTCAGGGTTTCTTAATTATTTATTATTCATGAAATCCTTCTACTTAACGTGGTCCTGTAATTAGGTTATTATGTTTTTGAGTCGTACTAATCAAATATTCCATTTTCATTCTAGTCGTCATTTGAGTCACGATCTTTTAACCAATTGCCACAATGTGATTTCTGTCGTTATTCAATCATCGTCAACCATATAACATAGCCGATGCATTATGTTGTATTTATTCACTCATTGTCAAAGTAACAATCATATTGCTAATACCCACTATCTTCTCATTTATTTGAGTACCAATCTTCTAAGTCAATACAATCACCTTGTTTCATTCTAATTTTGAACGTTCAATTGAGTAGTAATCTTGAAATCTTACATTCTAATTTCATTCAAGTAATTTCCTTATCATTGTCAAAATAATGGCCACATTGCTTAATTTGTTTGTAAGATTTTGTGGGATGTTACATGAAAGTTCCTGGATGTAATCAACTAATACAAGCAATTTGGGATGCAAATGCTACTGTCAATTTACCAGGTAAACTTCAAACTTGTGCCTCTGAATTAATAATTTGGAAAAAGAAGCATATTGGCAATATCCTGAAATGCTTTAGGAAATTTAAACAGAAACTTTGGAATTTTTTATTCTCTTGAGACGAACCACTCAAACAGAGTTAAACCTTTAGGATTGGAAAGGGAGTTAACTAATTTGCATAAGATGGATGAATTTTATTGGGCTTAATGTGCTCGAGCAGATTGGCTTAAGATAAGGAATCAAAACATATGATATTTCCATCACAAAGCGCAGAGTCCAAAGTGGAACAATGAGATTCAAAGCCAGTTGAATGAGGAAGAGAATTGGTGTGAATCTCCTAAGGAGGTGGGAACAATAGTCACTGATTTTTTCTCCACCCTTTTCAAATCTTCAAATCCCAACCTTCAATTATATTGAAAGCTTACAGATGGCAGTAGGCCTTATCTTTCTAACAACTCTTGTGAACTATTAGACAAGGAATTTACTTGTGAGGAAGTCAAGGCAGCCCCTTTTAGCTTGGGACCTTTTAAAGGGCCACGATTAGATGATTTTCATGCTTTTTTCTTCCAAGAAAATTGGGATGTGGTTGGCTAATCTGTTATTGAATTTTGCTTAAAGTTTTTGAATGAAGGCGGCTCATTGGAATTGGTAAATCACACTAATATTGTTTTGATTCCAAAGGTAAAGTATCCAAGATCTATTATTGAGTTCTAACCTACTGGTCTATGCAATGTGGTTTATAAAATCACCTCTAAGACTCTAGCCAATAGACTCAAGCAAGAGATAGATGAGGTTATTTCTCCTTTTCAAAGTGCTTTCGCACCGAGAGATCTTATTTTGGACAATAGTATTGTGTCCTTGAGTTGATACACTCAATGAATAGAAGAACATCTGGCAAGGCTAGCTTCTTGGCTATGAAATTAGTTATGATAAAGGCATATGATCGGGTAGAGTGGTCATTCTTGTTGGAAGTAATGTCCGAAATGGGCTTCTCGTCTCGATGGATATATTACATAAAAGGTTGTCTCTCTACCTCTATTTTTACTTTTGTAATCACTACCCATTTAAAAGTGTGAGTTTCGTCAAAAATATGGTTGGATTTCCAAAAATACCCTCCCTTCAATTGCCTGAAATCTCTACGGCTCTACCTCTCATTTGGCCACAAAATTCTCTCTAGAATCTTCAGTCGTCTACACGCTTTCTGCTCCTCCTGTTCCGGCAACAAAAATTGATTATTTCTCCCATTTTCTTCTCCAAATTCTTGCGGTTCATCTTACCTTCCGATTTTGGGTTTTTCAGTTGATTTTATCAATGGTTTACTGATTTTGATTTTGGATGCTGAGTAAACGAAAGTGTAAGTCCAATGAAGTATAAAGCTTTGCATTTCATCCATGGGAGATAGCTTTTATTGTGTTGCAGGTGAGTGCTTTTTCCTCCCTTGAATTTTGTTGTTGGCCTAAAAATTTAGTTTTGGAATATATGTATATCTCGATCAGAATTTGTATGTTCCTATTTTCTAGATCTCAATTTTCCCCTGAGTATTTCCAAAATGTCGCAAAATACACGTATGGGTTTGTATAAAAAATGCCGAGGAGATGGTTGGTTTCTTGAGAAGAGGTCGTTTTAAATCTGGAGAGCTGGCTGGTTTTGCTTAATGCTTACTGTCAACAAGGAAGTTAAATGAGGATGTACGGGTATTGAGTGAAATGAAAGAGTCTGGTTTTTCCCAAAATATTAGTTGCATACAGCAATAAAATAGCTAATTTTCATATTGAACTTCTAGACCCTTGAAAACTTTGTACTTGGGTTATGCTTGATTAATTGGAAAGGTGGTTTTGCGATTGAGAATGCAGCGGTTAATTGAGAAAATGTTTCTGATTTCACTTTTGAGTATTTTCAAAATGTTTTAGAATTGCTAATCTTTGCATTGAATTTCTAGACCCTTGAAAAGTTTGTACTCCGGTTATGCTTAATTAACTTGAAAGGTGGTTTCAGTCCTTGGGCTACCTTATGTTCTATCTTGCTCCTAAGATTAGAGAAGAAGAGGAGGTATGCTTTTGTTCCGACTTCCTGCAACTATATTTGAATATGGATAAGATTTCCTCTATTTATTTATTATTATTATTTTTTTAATTTTGTACGGATTCAGTTAGGGGTTTTGTGTAAAAGGGTTATCGGCTGATATTGAAGAACAGTCTTCTCAAATTTGAGATTGCAGATTTTATGTACGGTTGATCTTAATTTTTCTGTTTACTGAGCATTTGCTGGGTTACATGCTTGATTAGCCACTACTTTTATGCATAGGGTTGAGGAGAAGTTCAGTACAAGTTGTAACTTTTCTTTTTACTTTCCCTCACAGGTAAAATCACATTTCAATCAATGATAACAGTGCTTTGAAAAATTTGTACTTGAGCTGAGCTTTTGATAAGAAA
>CAVNYN010286542.1:0-10457 GCA_963692815.1 Nyctanthes arbor-tristis | reverse complement strand
AAGAAACCGAACCAATAGTCGAGACTTAAACTAATTAGAATCAATTGACAACATACAGATTTTTCTTCCCTATATATATTCAAATCAAGCAGCATATTATGCAAACCCTAAGATTATGATTAAAAATAAGAAAGAAACATAACATACCTGAAAATAGAAATTAAGAAACTTGATCGAAAGAGGAAAAAGAAAAAAAATGAAAGCAAAATGCATGTGAGTAAAATAGAAACAAATCACAAAAAGGTAAAAAATCAGCAGCGAAGGGGCAAAAAAAAACTGCACATTTTTCTTGGATTAGAAATGTAGTGATGAAAAATGGGTAAATACCTAGGGCAATCTTCCAATTATATTGGTAGAAGAATAAGGCAGAAAGCGAAAATCCACAGCAACTAAGAGGCGCCGATGACGCTTTCGGAGCAGAAGAGTCCTTCCGTCTCTGTCAGAAAGACACAAAACAACCTGAAAAAAATCGAAAAAGAAGATACAAAGAAAACACTTCAGAGAACGGCGAAACAACTACAAAAAATTAAAGAAAACAAACATACCACAAGAGAATTCGAACACCCGTTACCGCGTGAAGGCCTTAACCGCTATAGCTACCAATGAGAAATGGCAGTGACGACGGAGGAATGGAGGAGGGTTAGAGAGGCAAAGATTGGGCCTTGGAGAGGGAATGGAAAGCGGTGTCGTTTTGGGAATTTATACGGGAACGCCCCAAAAAAAAAAAAAGAAGGGATTGAAACGACGTCGTATCAGACAAGCACAATGAACAGTGAATCTTCAACTGGCACTTTTATGTATAGTGGATACATATTTTCAACTAATTAAGTTTCGAATTAATCTCTAATATCTTATATGTGTTTTTATTTTATACACATATCTAGAATATATGTAATTATAATATATATTATTATGTAATAAAAGTTATATATCAGGTTTGAATTTTCGAGTCTAGATATTTTCTTAAAAAATATAAAATAATAAATATATATCTACTTTCCTGCTTATATATGTTTTTATTTTATATACTTTCAATCTTATACACATTTTCATAATATCATATATAAGTTTGGAGATTGCAAATCTTATATTTTTTTTTTCATACATACATACATAGATATATATATATATATTGGTAAATCATATAGAATTTATCTTTTGTTGTGATATTACTTTTCTTAGGTCTTTAGTGATGAGAGGGTGTGTACTTTAGTATTTTTAAAATAGATTTAATGAATTGTGATGTCTTTGGTGAATTTATGACACTATATGAGGATATACAGAAAATAAATTTTTCAAGAATATGTGGTAAAAAATGAATATTATAATGAATTCATTTTGATAAATGAATACCACTTATCTTTAAATGTGTTCTTAGACTTCATGTATTAATACTTACTGAACAAATATATGAGTCTATGATCATTGTAGAGTTATATAAATTTTGTATGCTCTATTTCGCATGGTTTCTTAGTTTTAATATTCAATATGAAATTAAGTTTATATTAAAAAGTTCCTCATTAATTCTTATTTTTATTAGCTATTATTTTATGAAGGACAATTTAATTAGCTTTGTGTCAAGTAAAAGAATTGTAGGCAATAAATTTGTAATTATTAGCAATATGTACATATGAGTGAGTAGTACGCAATAAATTGTGACAATTTAGTTCTAATAATTATCATACTTTTTTTGCTAATTATTATATTCCGTGCAAAGTATGGATATACAACTAGTAGCAATGACAATAAAAGAGTTCTAACAGAACACCAAAAATTTAATAATAATGATACTAATAGTAATCTTTATGTTAATTAATACACTAAAGTTTCAGTACCTTTTGTACCGCGATTTTCCTGCCTTTTTTATTTCGTAAATTTTGCGATGACTGTTCATTTTCTTTTTAAGAAAAACTTTTGTGAAAAAACTTAAAGAAGACTTGAACATGTGACCATTGAGTTTAACAACTAAACCTTAACCATTTTGCATATTCGTTTTTTTTTGTTAATATTTTTCAATAATAAATAAAAATACCAAATCTGAAATGTCAACTCTAAAACAAACTCTAATATATCATAATTTATTAATCCACTGTCTCTACTGTGTGTATTGGTGAGTTTAATATTATTTGAATTTTTATGGATTTTATATTTTTTTTGAATTTGTTAGTTTTATTAGGATTTTTTAAAATGAGGCACGTAACATGTATTTTTTTCATTATTGTATATATGTACGAAAGATTATATGTAAGAATGTATATTATCTTTTAAACGATCATGAATTTTACAATTATTAAGTCTATCAATCGTATTGATTTAATTAATGTGTACTTGTATTTTTATATTTTGTATATAATAAAAATATTACTGATTTATGTTTAACTATGTAATAATATATTTTAGTAAGTTTTTCTATCCGTACAATGCATGAACGATTTAACTAACAATAAATAAAACTATAGAAGTGTATATATTTTGATGGTGAAAGTGCTTCCACTAGTTTTGTTCTTTTTAATATATGTTAGACAAAACTTTGTAGTCAGGAATTTTAAAACGTGATTTATTATATGTATAGTTTTTCTTTCCAATGTTTAAGGCTTTAAGCTAAAGGCGTGAATTTGTTACAACATGCACGCACCCTACACGTCAATTGCCTCATTAATAACAATCAAGTCGTGCCACACAATATTTCTACAGCCGTCAAATTTTACAAATATTCTTTTTCTTCATTGATGCGGTTTGAAATTTCATGATTTTCCAAGCACAAATATTCAAGTGGCACCCATTGTTTTACGTGTTGAACTCTCATCCAAGTTTTTAACAATTATTTTTTTTGGGAAGGAATCCAAGTTTTTAACAATTAAAGTCAAATAATAGGTACTTTTACTATTAAAATTACTCTAAATTTTCAACACAAAAGAATGGTAATAAATTTTTATAAACATACATCAAAGTAAGATTTATAAAAAAAAAAAAAAAAAGTATTTGATAAAGGAAAACTCATCAAGTTATGTTAAGAGTAGTACTTTCAACTTTGGGCGCTTGAATTATATTTTTATTTGTTTTTCAGAAAAAAGA
This sequence comes from Nyctanthes arbor-tristis, assembly GCA_963692815.1. Classification (NCBI taxonomy): domain Eukaryota; kingdom Viridiplantae; phylum Streptophyta; class Magnoliopsida; order Lamiales; family Oleaceae; genus Nyctanthes; species Nyctanthes arbor-tristis. The sequence goes on along the minus strand of CAVNYN010286542.1, from coordinate 7,382 downwards.
AATAAATTGACATCATTACATAGAAGATGTAATTGCAAAGCAAGAATTCCAAACAAATAGAATGGTTTTAAATAAAACGAAAGATAGGGGAACAGTTCTTTTATTTCTCATTTTTTGGTAAATTTATATATGAAATAAATAAATAAATAAATAATTAAAGACAAAGAAATAAAAAATATTTCTCCTACGCATATGGCGGCAGCAGTCAAACAAGTTGTGCCAAAGAACAGCATCCAATGATTATTTATACCCTATATTAATTTGTTTTTTAACTGGTCAACTAAATAAATTACTATTAATTAAGAAAAATTAAACCCAAATAGTTCAGTTTATTAAAATAGGTAATAATTTGTGATAAAAAAAATTTGGCAATACTTTTAAAAATATAGTGTAATTTGATGACACATAGAAACACAAGAAAAAGGATTAAAAGACGTCGGAAGAATGTTAAAATTATAAAATACATGTGTGCCGGGTATGTCAAAACAGAAAGACGTATTCATGTTATTATGATATTATTACAATAAAAAAATCATAATTGACAAATCCACACTTTAATTTTAATGCCCATATTTTATGATTATTTTGTCATCTATCCCGTGTCCGTGTGCGAGAACGCATTCTTCTCCAACGGCATACAGTCGGAATTTGACTTAGCCCAGAGATTTAGACCATTCAACGAACATTTTAACACAAGGACAAAAACATGCATCAATTTAACCCAAATTTTATATTAACAAAAATACTAGTAGGTGTGCAGTCTTATTTTGCTTTTTATTATCCTCTTCATGATCTTGACCAACACCCTCTCTCTCTTATATATATACACACAGGTAAATAAGAGAAAAAAGATACAAACAGGGAAAGCTCAATATATTGCAGAAAATGGAGAAGCATCAAGCAGCGACTAGATCATCAATGAACAAGATTTTAGGGTTTCTGCCAAAAGCAGCAGTTCCATTCCAAAACCCTCTTTTCAGCCCCGGTAAAAACAAGAGATCAGATGGAACATTGACAAAGAAATTAGCTAAAAGTAAAACCCATTCGAGCAGAGGCGGATCAGGACCGATTATGTCTATAATTCAGGCTGAAGCTCGATTAGAGAAATCAAAATTCGATACACAAGAGCCAACTTCACCAAAGATTTCATGCATGGGCCAGATCAAGCACAGGAAGAAGCTATGCAAAAACAAGTACGCTTCTCTGCCTAACGAATTTATCAATCCCGTTCTTTCATCAATCCCAAAAATGAAGCTTGCCCGAAGAAAATCCGATGCCTCAGTACTGGATTACCGTAAACCGCCTCTACCAGATCGGGCTCCGAGTATAAGCCAGATGAAGCGGTTTGCAAGCAGTCGAGATTCTCACACACTGATGAATTTTGATTGGACAATAAGTACACAGATTGAACCGGAGTATCATACCGACGAAGAAGAATATGAGGTGGTTATTCCTTTCTCCGCTCCACTGTTGGCGGCCAGAGAAGGTTCCACCCGCGTCAATGTAGCGGTGGAGCCGAGGAAGGAGATCAATTTGTGGAAAAGAAGAACCATGGCTCAACCTAAGCCTCTCCAACTGAACATGATTAGAGCTTATTAACGGAATTCTTTTCTTTTCTTTTTTTTTTTTTGGGTGGATTAATTCAGTTTAACCATCCTATTTTTTCTTAGCTTTGATCTCTTGTCAAGGAGTAGGGCAGCTCAAATTCAAAATGTTTGTATATAAGATGGTTTTATTTATTTTTATTGCAATTCATACCATCTACGTACATTTTATTTTACTGTTAAGACCAATTTTGCCAAAATCTATGTTCTGCAAAAAAGTTATGGAAACTATTCATTCATCGATAGCGAGACAAATCTTGATATTTGATTAGCTGCAAGTTGGCAAGATGACAAGCACAATTAATTAATGGGTAGTCTTTGGCGTTTTGGTTTATATTATTGAAATCGAAAAACTAGAAGAATAGTATTATATATGTCTCTCAAATTTACTATCATAAAAACCAAGTTTTAGTAATATACTAAGGGTGGTGCATTTGATTACGTATTATTTTCTATGAAAATGTCATTTTCCACCCAAAGTTTCTTTAGTCTAATCAAACATAACTTTATTTTTCCTAGAAAATATTTTCTATCTTAAGCTAAAAAAGTGGAGATTTTTCCTTGAAATAAAGGAAAATTTTAATGAATTCCTATGGGGGGAGACGATAAAATATTTTTCACGGAAAATAAATTTTATTTCCATTTCAATCCTTCAATTAAACACAATCTAAATTATCGCAAACTAGAAGTCTAACTTCCATTTGATTTTAAGTAAATATTATTTTTTTCAAGATACTTGCCAATTTCAAATAATTACTATTTTTATTATACATTAATACAACTTTATTTTGCAAATAGCAAGGCCAAAATTAATTTAGAATACGCACTATCTACTTTTAACCTTTTGTGTTACTACCAAAAAAAAAAAAACTTAAAAGGAAAAAAATGGATGATAAAATGTTATATCATTGTAACTAGAGACTTAATGGTGATGCATCTCCTTTTGATTTGATTGTCAATGATTGTCTTTCACTTAGCTCAAGTGTGGAAGACTTATTTTTCCTTTTATTCGGAAATCTGCGAATCAGATCTCCCATAAGTTATTGTAAGAAGGATTGGTTCTTTGTCAAACTCTTTAGAATGAGCCGGTTATCCACCGACCTTTATCTATGATGTACTTCACTTGGACTTAGAAATTGAATAAATATTATATCCTTTCAAAAAGGAAAAATGGAAACAAATAAACATGCATTCTAATTAATTAAAGGGTAATTTTCACTCTAGGTCCCCAACTTTTCAATTTTGTATCAATTTTGTCTCTATTTTTTTGAATCACTCTAAGTCCCTAACCTTTCATTATTACTGAATTATGTCCCCAACGTCACTTCTTGTCCCCAACCTTTCAATTTTCGCCATTATCCCTTATACAAATGACTATTATACCCTTGTATCTTTATTTCCACTACAAGTCCCCAACCTTTTCTATTTTTATAAAATTTTATCCCCACTATTTTTTTGACACATAAGAATTCTGATATTTTATATTTTGTTGTGTTATATCCTCATTAACACTTTTCATACATAACATTGTAATATTTACTGTTAATACTATTAATTATTTAAATAAAAAATAAGGAATAATATAAAATAAAAAGTCCACCAACTCTAACTCAATCTAACACAACCAAATAACAGCAGCCGAAATCATAAATAATAATAATAAAATACGATCCATAACAATCTCGATGGAGATCAAATTTGCGTCAAAGAATATTGTCGATCTAATTAGCGTGACAAATATGATCTGATTTCTTGATCTACCACAAATCACATGGTGGATACGGACTGGGTAGATCGACCACAAAAAGTTGATTTTTAATTTATAAAAAATAAACATATTTATAATACTTTATTCTAATTTTATTTCTTGTCTCTTTTTATAATTTTCACTCTAATTTGCTCTCAATTTGCTATCTATCTCAATTCGATCTGATCAACTAATTGTGGATTCACAAAAAATTAGAATTAGCACATTAAGGTTCATATCCGCTACGTGATATGTGATGAATCAAAAAATCTGATTTGATCCGATCTATTAAATTGACTTTCAGACCGAAAACTTTTTTACACAAGTTAGGTATCAATCAAGTTTGATGTAGATCAAATTTTTTGTTATCACTACGGGCTAAGATGAGTAGGGTTCTTATTTTATATTATTTTTTGTTTTTTGTTTAAATAATTAAAGGTATAATGCTAATTTTAATAGAAATTTAATTTAGTAATTGAAAGGTTGAGGCTGGAAGATGTTATTAAGGACGTAATGCAATAACAAATGAAAGGTTAGAGGTTTTATATGCCTAAAAAATAATAGAAATAAAATTGTATAAAAATAGAAAGGTTGGGGAGCTATAGTGGAACTAAAGATGTAAGAGTATAATAGTCATTTGAATAAGGGCTAATGGTGAAAATTGAAAAGTTGGAGACAAAAAGTGATGTTGGGGACATAATGTGATAATAAATGAAAGACTGGGGATTTAGAGTGATCCAAAAAATGAATGAGGACAAAATTGATATACAATTAAAAAGTTGGAGACCTAGAGTAAAAATTACCCTTAATTAAATGGATGTTGCAAAATAATAGTAATAATAATAATAATAATAATAATTAAATGAATAAAAACGTTTTTGTATTTTAAATGTAATGGGCCGACATGATGGACCATTGAGGCCCAATGTACTTTCTTTCCTAAATTCGTCTATGTCCATTTCGGATGACAGTCCAATGAAAGGGCCGGCTCAAGTTTATATACTTTTCTCTTTATGAACATTCACTTAGTTTGGTAAGAATTTAAAAATGGTTGGGTTTTTAAATAGATTTAAAATTTAAATTTTATATAAGTATCGAAATGTAATTATGTCATGTAGAGGTAATGATTGGTTAAATGTGGTGTTGATATGTGTCTAAAAATTGAAATTTAAATTGATAGATAAATTCAAAGTGTTTTTAAATGATATCCAAACATTTCGATTATTCTTTCTAAACTTTCCCCAAAAAAAATAAAAAATAAAAAATCAAATAATAATAATAAATAAAAATTTTCTTTATTATAAATTATTAAAGCAAATTGATTGACGTCACGTATGTAGTTGCTGGGATGCTTATATTGTTATAACTCATTACTTTTAATTAATACCAGTCACCCATCTCATTAATATTTGCTCATCTTATCTTAGCAAGCATCAAATTTTAATGCACAGAAAAATTGAACTCGACTGATAGTTGTTAATTAGACTCATAACCGCCCAAATCAAAGTACGAAACAGCTTTGGTCGGCTTGACTAGTTGCGAACCAATTTTTTGGTCCAGATGTACACTGATGTAACATGTATCATCTCATTTTCCGACGCAATATTCTAACACTGTAGCTAAAATTGGATTACACTGACCAAGAAAATCAAGATCAACTTAGCTAACTATAAAGAAAAACATCGATAACTCAAAGAAATTGCTACCGACCCAAATGCACGATGTGAATTTGTTTAAAACCACTTTGACTTTGATTTAACTTTTATCCCTTTGCTGTCCTCGGCAACAGTTTGATGAATCTGAATTTTACAACTTGGGGGTTGGGGCTTCTAGGCTTTAGCAACGAAGTTAACGCCAATGAGTATAGGATATGGTATATAATTGCAACCTTCGAGCTAGACGTAATGTAATTCACTGACTATATGTAGGCTTTCTCTACTATATATACAAAAAACGAATATATGTTTGTCATTGATTTTCAAAATTATTTGTCATTGTTGTTTTTTCTAAATTGTCATTATCTTCTTACTTAAATCTTACAGTCGGGTTGCCACTGTGAGTAGTATTTTATTAGTTTGTAGGTCCCACCAAATAACAATAAAAATCCAACCAGCAGTCATTTTGTGAGGGTTTGCGGAATTGACTCTTGCACAACCTTGTACGCATCCAAAGCGTAAAGAACGTTTCTTTTTCCTTTAATCTTCTACCTTGTCCAGGCTTAAAAGCAACGCATCGTTTTCTATTATCCAGTGACTTTCTCTAAATATATTTATTAATTAGTTAAGAAAAAAATTTGATGACGTGAAATTAATAATACACAATTGGATGGCTTAATTACATCTGTTGCAAGTATCATGCATATTACTTTCAAACAGTGAACGTGAGAGAGCTATATATAGAGAGACACAGACACTCTGTTCACTTTATTATATACATTAGAACTAGAAATTATCTCTAGAGAGATAAGAGAGAAAATGGGAAAGTTGTTTGGACTGAGCCATCTCTTCATCACTGTTTTTCTCTACTGCTTCGCCAATTTCATCGTGATTCCGGCCATTACTGACGTGACGTTGTCAGCCCTATGCCCCGGACAAGATGAGTGCTCATTGGCCATATATCTCACCGGAGTTCAGCAAGTGGTAATTATCTGATTTTAATTCATATTTCACATATGCATGTTCGTGTAGCACTCTGTGTAAACATACAATATCTGCATATATCGAAATGCTCTCAACTTCTTTAGCGCCTTCCATGGTTGATAAATGCCTCTGTTAATGCATGGCATAGTTTCACTAAGTAGGAGAAAACAATCCTGCCCGTCATGGGTTTGTATCCAACTAGGGAGAATGGTGGGGCCAAGCTCCTGTGAGAGTCGAAGCTGCCGGCGACAGGCAGGAGAACTTTACTCTAGTCTAGTTTAGTAGTGGTCTTTTACTTTCTTTTTTTCTTTGCGTGTTGGGGGTTCATTTTCATGATAGGGTGAATCCTAATTCTGCTCTCCCTTTTTCAACATTTGTTCCGATCTGCCATAAATCTCCCTTGTCAAGCAACACCGGCCGGTGAAACCCCACAATAATTACCTTTCACTTATCTAGTAACTGCGATTAAAGCTTATCAAATATCAAATTATTGAATGTTAAGCAAGAAAATAAATCACAACTTCACTTTATATATACACGTAGAGCAACAATGACATAACACATCAATTGACCGTTAAATGAGTAAATACCCTGTCTCATAACAAAGTTTGTTTCTTTTGCTATATCAACATTGCTAATTAATCTGATGATTCGAACATGGATAGCGATGACAAATTAATAGTATTTATTTACGTGTTCAGATAATTGGACTGGGATCGATGATGGTGATGCCGTTGGTTGGATACTTTTCGGATACTCATGGGAGGAAAGTCATGCTAACCCTCCCCATGACTCTTTCAATAGATCCTTCACGTACTATATTCCTTTAACCTCTTCAATCTTTCAATCTTTATGTTACTCTTAGAAAACGAGTTAGCAAAATATTAATTTGATCATGATTTTCTTACTAACAATTTGTCATTACAGTAATATTGGCTTACAGCAGGACAAAATATTTCTTCTATTCTTACTATTTGCTTACAACTCTCACTGCCATGATCGGTCAGGGAAGCGTCTCATTTTCTTGCTCTAGCATATGTGGTACGATAATTCTTGCCCTGCAAGAAACTAATTAAAGACCAATGAAAATCTATGTTTTGAACAAAGGTTTTCGTTGCTACAAATTTTCAGGCAGATAATGTCCCAGAGAGCAAAAGGGCTGCAGTGTTTGGGATAGATGTCAGGCATTGCATCCTCTTCTTTTGTTTTTGCGAATTTCTCTGCTCGATTCCTTTCAACTTCAGCTGCTTTTCAAGTATTTTTCTTTCTTCCCTCCACACACACACACACACATATATATATTTATGGAATATGTGCATTTCCTCTGTAAGTAAATTGTGTACACACAGGTTGCCGCAGGGCTGGGAATGATATCACTTGTGTACATGAGAA
>CAVNYN010286541.1:3999-20080 GCA_963692815.1 Nyctanthes arbor-tristis | reverse complement strand
CTGGCACAACTAACGAGTCGCGGCCCGGTCTATGATAGATGTTCCAGCCCAGCTAAGTTGAATAGCTGGACCTGAGATATGTCCATGTCCCATATGGACAGACCCGATGGTCGCGGCTCACATGGCACACCTGATTCATCATCTTGGCTCTCCAGTTAAGCATAGCCTATAACATGATTATTTTATTAATTTACCCTCATTTAATATCTAGTTAAAACTATCAATTTTAAATTCTTCTCATTAGATAAAGCAAAATTAGAAACACAAATTGTAAAATATATAATTTCAATACAATTCTTATTCTATGTGTAGTAACGTAGATTATACAATTGAAATGAGGGTGTATTTCAACTATATTAATCATTCATTATTTTTTAATACGTGTAAAAATCACTAGTGGATGTGAGACGTGTGTGACGCAGGGAGTAATAATACTGTAAAGCAGATGTGTACACAGCTACTTTTAGTCGTCAACCAAAAGCTACACAGTTATTTTGGATTCCAAGACAAGAATCTACGGAAAATTCTAAGGAGATGTGACATCTCCTCTTAAAGAGAGGTCACGCACACATAAACTCTTATTATTGAGGAGTTAAGAGACGGATCCAATAACAAGTGATCATGTGTGCATGATCTTTCTGTAAGGAGATATGTCACCTCTCTATAGCATAACCAAAGAATCTAGAGAGGCAATTGTCGTAAACCGACCCAACTATAGTCTTATTCACCCGCTAAACGTATGACAACTTATGCCGTGGCCGTTTTTAATGGGACAATCACAGACAGTGGGGCCACGTCCCCTGTAACCCAACTCTCCAACTAGGTCCTCCCGTGTTTCTCCGTTTCTCTTCACCGAAGACGTGCGAGACCACCGTCACCGCTGTACCGAAATCTTCTTCCACTGCCAGCCTCCTCCTTCCTCTTTCTTCTTTATCTTCTTCTTCCCTCCGTCATCCCGTCGGCGTAGACCCTACACACGGTGCTAATTTAAAAAAAAAAGAAAAAGAAAAAAGGAGAGATGGCCGGTGGGGCATACCGGCATAGTCCACTGCCGGTGCTGTAGATCTGTATCTGGGCTCCAAAGATCTGAAAGAGATACCCATTCTAGTGCTGCTAGTAGCATTTCACCTCCTTGAATATGTAAAGATCTGAACTTTTTTTAAGTTTAGTGTTTCACAGGCAAAGATCCGAACATAATTTAATTTATTTAGTGTTTTGTAAGCTTTCTATTTTATGCTCTTTTAAAGAATTCTTTTTATGTCTATTATTATGTGGATTTTTTTGGGTTTGTTTCTCTGTGCATGTCTACACTTTACATAATACAATGACATCTGTGTACCACCACCACCATTTTTTTTTTTTTGTTTTTTTGACAAATAAACTGCCATTGATTATTGGGTTTATTAGATAAATGAAAACTGGTATACTACTTTTTATTATTTTAGGTTGACTTATGCTCTGTCAGTTTGTTTTTAGAATTTTTTATTCTTTAAATATATATTTTTAAAGTGTGATGACATCGGATCTTAGGATCCTCGATCGAGTCCATTGCTTCAATGTACAAGACCCCTCCAATAATCCAATCCAAAAATACAATCCTAAGAATTCCTCCCATCACTATATGCCTGCAATGCAAATTTTATTTGGCCTTTGTTAGAATTCTATTACCATTCGGGAATAGAAATTGATTTAGTGAGAATGAGTGGTTGAGATTTATGTCATACCTATAGGTGCATATCTCATTTGATGTGCATGTACTCTATAAATTTCTGTAAAATAAATATATGTAAGTGTTATGCCTTGCTTTATTTCTAGATTTGTAAGCTTGTTCTTTAGTGCTTCAAGAAAAGGGAAGTAAAATTTATAGGAGAATGTGTACTTAGAATTTAAAAAAAGATTAATGGAAAATGTGAAAATCTGTTTCTCTCTTTTTTTTTTTTTGTGTGAAGAATATGTGGTTAGTATTGATTTGATAATTTTTTTGAAAATCATAAAGCTCCCTAGGACAAGATCTTTGTAAAAGTTGAGTTTGAATTTGAGATTCGTGAAACATAGTCTTGTACGGTTCCTTTATGCTTTCATCCTAAGTAACCAAGTTGTCGTTGCCGGCTTTTTTCTTTTTTCCTTTTCGTTTCCCAAAGAAATCTTGAAAACAGATGATTAAATAGCAACCCTTTTGCAGTTGCTTTGGCTGGATGGTTCATAGGTCCGCACACGCTTTAACAATAAACACAACTTCCAAGTTGCAACAATACAATCCAGGTATGTGTTCTGTACGTCCAATGTTTAATTTTTTTCTTTTTTGTTTGTTTCTTTTCTTTTTTTTTTCTTTGCTGATGTGCTATTATTCCTCACCTTTCCCCCCCTTTTCTCCTTTTTCCCTTTCTTTTTTAACCCCCTTTGTGGTGGAAGAAAATGGCTCAAGAGATATTCCTTTTGAAGCCAGAGATGTATCTATTAAGATGTGGAATGGGAGGATTTGGCAAGACAAAGGTATGGCGTTTTAACATTAGTTTGGATTTTTAGATTCTTCCCATCTTTTGAAATTCTTTAATTGTTTATAGAGAAAAATCTACCATTTCTATGTCATGAAGAAAAATAATTTTGTTTTGTTTTGATATAAATAATTTTTGTTTCCTCATTTTCTCAAAATTCGAATTCTAATATACACGTCCTAAAAAATTGAAATTGTAATATTTCCATTTATTTGACCAATGAAATTAATTAATTTAGGAGACAAGATTTACATAGTTGCTGCATCTATGGTTTTGTCTAGTCATATTGTAATATTGGTCATATTGTAATATTGGTCATGATCAAGTACATGACCTTAGTTAATAATAGTACATGATAACTCTTGGCATGGGTTTTGAAAAGCAAAAAAAGCTTTTGGGACAAAGGAGCTGTTTCGGAACCTATTACAGTGAATTTGGAGTAAGGCAGACTACTCTTGAAGCACTTACGCAATAAACATAAGTATGCCGAAATAGGGCCTTATTCTAATTTGATTTTATAGATATGGTTTTTGGGGCATGATCCAGCTCAAATACGGCCTTACTCTAATTTTTTGGCGATGTAATGGGGATTGCCTAGGGGCTTTTCTTGACGCAGTATGATTACATCCTCTATTGCATGTTTACTAAGCAAGAATGGCTAATCTATACTATATCAAAAAGAGAATAAGTGGGGGAAACATTTTTGAACAACTCTACCCTCCGTAATTTTAGTTTAATGTCATGTTTGTCCTTGCCATTATTAATTATTTTCATGCATAATTTATCTATCATATTCCTAATTGAAGAGGTTTGGAAGTTGAATTCATGCATTTATATATCATAAAGGTGAAGTAAATGTGTATGTAAGTGTGGGTGACCAAATTTAATCACCAGTTTGGAATTTGAACTGAAAAAGTTTGGAGTTAATTCATGCAAACAGTAGAATGGCAAAATGAAATGAAATGGTATAATGGCAAAATGAACTCCATTACCCTCAATCATTATCAAATGGTAGGGTTAATCCTATTAGTTCTAATTACAATAAACATACATCAGTTACACTGAAATAATTGGCATATTTAAGAAATAAAAAATAAAATCATAATTGTCACATTTATTTGTCTTGTGGACACTTCAAAATCTCCTTTAAATTACTCCCTCAGTAAATATCATCCCATTATCTACCTCTTTATCTCCCTTGAGAACTCAATTGGAGCCATAAAGTCCTCTTTTTTTATCATATTTACATTCACATATTCTTTTTCAGTGGCAACTGAATTTTTAATTAGAATATCTTCTGGCACATTTCCTATTTTCTTCGAGTGTCAAAGTCTACTGACTGTATAATGTAAGAATCTAAATTTACAGAACTTATATTTGTTCTATTCTCAACCGCCTTTGATTATTTTGCTTTCGCATAGTGCTACATGATCACGTAATTTATTGTATACTTTGATTCTCTAAATGTTGCTACATGTTCCGGAATGAAAATAACTGATCATCATGTCATGTAATTTATTGTTTACTTTTCATAGCAAAAATTTTAATGCTTCGATCTCCATGTACTAGGGGGTTATCAACCAGTGGTATAAAATATTATAAGCCTTGAAAGAGAACCCAATAGAAAGAGCTGCATTCCAAGTCAATACTCTATTTTCTTTGCTCTACATTTCTAATCTCAGTGAGTACAACGGCTGCTGTTCACAATCCCAGAGCTAAAAAAGTAGAGTTGGCCTAACATTGTTGCCTCATTTTCATGGTTTATGCTATTTTGCTGCTTCAAGTTGAGTCTTAAGCTTCTATTCCTTAAATTCTCTGAGTCTTTCTTGGTAGTTTTTTTTTTTTTTTTTAAGTGATAGCAGACTGTTCTTGAAATTTAGTGAAACACAGTTTCTTGATCAATTAATAGTGATATTGTAGATGTTTGAGCCCTATGGAAAAGCAATTTTTTCATGATTTTCGTTTTTAATTGCGAAAATTTTGTTCTTTTATTGCTATTTTTAATTTCTGCATATGGGTTTTCTTTGACGTACAATATCATCTATTCATCTCCCTCAATTACATGTATAAATCTGACCCAGTATCCCTTTTTCAAGTGACTTCAAAATTGTGTATTTTGCAGTAATGGAAAAAATTTAGAAAAAGAACGTATATATAATTTTGAAACCATCTATTTTGAGGACTAATACTCTGTATGCACAGTGAAAAATAGTTTGTTTTGGAAGTTCTAATCCAGAATAATTTCTAATTTTTAATTGATTTTAGTGACATTGTTTGATGTTCTTATTACCAGTTGAAAATTTTCTAATTATTATATTGTTTGCCTTTTCGATCTACTAACATTTTGACATGCTGAGCTAACATTTTCCTACTTGATTGATATAAACAAATGTTATTTATATCAGCTTTTATGCTTGGCAATTATACTATTCAAACCTGCTCAGTTAGTTGACATCTAATTTTCCTTTGTTAATGGTCTGAAACATACTCATTTTTGGGTTTAAACCAAAGCTTGGAGGTTTATTGTAAAACAATAGTATTGGAAATCATTTCTAAACAGTCTATCTTGATCCTAGAAGTGATGGTTTAGACATGTATGTATTTGTCCCTTTTAAGTGCAAGAACAAAAGATCTAAGTAAAATGATTATATTTCACTCTTCTTCTTTCCCAGTTCACATTCCCTTTTTTTTTTAATTATTTTCATGGATGTATCTATTATCATTTTGATGTGCTGAGCACACTTCCTAACTAAATTTCTTTTCATGTTTTGGTCCGAGAGATGTATTAGCATCTTGACGTGCTGAGATAATTTCCCTGTTTGCAGATCATCGGTATTGGTTGAGATCAACTGGGAGAAATGACAAATTAAACCAGAGAAATCAGAGTACGTAAAATAATTTTATACCGTCTCTTCATTTCCCATTTTATATTTTGATATTCAAGTGATGCATTAAAGTCTGCATCACCAAAAATTATCATCGCACATTCTGAAGGTCAATATATTTGTTTCTCTGATAGAAACCGTGTAATCACCTCAAGCTCTCTGTAACACTCCACAAAATTTCAAGAACACCATAGTTGTGTTTTTGGATGATAATTGAATCATTTCTTGAGTTACGTCAAATATAACAATCGGTTAGTAAATTTTTTAATCAGTTAGTTGATTGTAGCATTCCACAAAAGTCCTAAGGATGCCCTAATATGTTTGACAAGGATTCAATAACTACTTAAGTTTGTATTAACTAATTCAATCGGTTTGTTATTTGCTCAAAAGAATGCTTAAATTCAATCGGTTAGTAGGTTTTGCTTGAAATAAAGCCTAAAACAAAAATGTGATTGTAATGTCCCATAAAATTTCTAAAACGCTATAGTTGTATTTTGGATAAAGATTGAATCGTTTCTCGAATTGTGTCAACTATAGCAATTAGTTAGCAAATTTTACAATTGGTTTTAAGAGTACCCTAGTATGTTTTGACAAGGATTGAATAGCTCATTAAGCTTGTAACAACTAATACAATTGGTTAGTTGGCTTGCTCAAAAGAATGTTTGAATTCAATCGGTTGGTAGATTTTTATCGAAAATGCGTAAAACAAAAAAAATATAGTGGTTGATTAGTACGACCCAAAACCATAGTGACCTAATTGTAGAAGCACCTTAAGTAGAGGGACTCGTTAAGTAATAAATGAAAAAAAATCTAGAAAACACTTAGCCACTTAGAAAATACTCACATGAATAAAATTGAAGAGCGCTTGGCATCCCTTGTGGCAAGAAAGTCTCTCAAGCTTCCAATTGCACTCTTTTTCATTGGTTAACTACAAAATTATCTAAGGACAATTGGCCACTTTTTCATGGGTAGAATTCAAGATTTTTCTTTAAAATAAGTAAGAAATTCGTCTATAAATAAGGCTAGCCACAGAACACCATGAAAAAGCTCTCAAAACACTTTGCATTTAAAACAAAGTCATCTTCATATATATCTAGAATCCCCACTTAAAAAGCTACTTTGCTTGAAGGATATCAAGATTTTGGATATATCTTTCCACGTAAAATTATCCAAGAGTCTTTAGAGAAAATAAGACAAGAGGTGAGTAGCAAATGTTTTGATTTCTTTTGGCATGTATGAATTTTTAACAAGAGCATATATTTTGATGCATCATCATGAAAAGAAACAAAATGTTTTATTGCATTTGAATCGCTAGTGTTGTAAGACTCTACAAAATTTCAAGAATACAATAGTGGTCTTTTTGGATAGTAATTGAATTATTTCTAGAATAACACTCATATATAAACAATCGTTTAGTGAATTTTGCAGTTGGATAGTTGTGATATTTTATAAGAAATTGAGTATACCTTAGTTTGTTTTGGCAAGGATAAAGTGATTGCTTGAATTTATATCAACTATCTCTATCGGTTAGAAGAGTTGCCCAAAAGGATACTAAGTCCACTTGATTAGCGAATTTGGTGTAAAAGAGTGCTTAAAACTAAAATGTGGTGCTTAATTAGCATAAGTCGAAAACACAAGGACCTAATTATGAAATCACACTAGGCAGAAGGACTCATTAAGCAATAAAGGGAGAAAAATCTAGATAACACTTGTCCTCGTAGAAAAATACTCACATTAATCAAATTTGGAAACACTTGGCATCCTTTATGGTAAGAAATCTCTCAAGCTTCCAATTGGACTCTCTTCCATTGGCCAACTACAAAATTATCTGAGGACAAGTGGCCAATTTTTCTTAGGTGAAATTCAAATTTTCTCTAAAATATCAAAGAAATTCGTCCATAAAAGAGACTAGCCATAGAACACCATCAAAAGTGTCCCAAAACACTCCTTTTGTCTCTCAGACAAAGTTCTCTTCATATATATATATAATTCCTACTTAAAAAGCTATTTTGCTTGAGAAATACCCAAGGATTTGAAGGTATCTTTCTACCCACAAGTATTTAATAATATTTAAAGAAACAAGAATAAAGTGAATAACAAATGTTTTGGTTTCCTTTACATGCATGAGTTTCTAAAGAAAAGCTTGTATTTGATATATTGCTATGATAAGAATTAAAATGTTTTGGTTTCCTTGACATGCATGAGTTTCTAAAGAAAAGCTTGTATTTGATACATTGCTATGATAAGAATTAAAATGTTTTCTCGCATTTGAATCACTAGTATTTCTCTACCTATTTTGTATTGGTTTACTTTGAATTGTTTTCATAGTATGACCTATTCAATGACTCGGAGATAGAGACGATTAGTATGACATTTGATTGGATTGGTAATGCTCTTTGCTTGGAACTCTGGTTAGGGTCAACCGGGGTTTTAGTGTGGATCCACTTAATATTGTATTGTGATGATCAACTTAGCATTTGGATGATATCATTAATTCGCGCTACGGTAGTAGGTAATTCTAGTGCTTGAGACCTATTATGCATTTAAAAAGATTTGTGCATCTTTATGTTTTCTTGAACTTATAATTGTAAAATGATTTTTGTAACATTGTGGCAAATCGAAATATTGTGTTACTCACGTAGTATCTTGTACTCACTTAATGTTTATTTACTTTCTTGTAGATATTCATTCGCAAGATCTTTGAAAGGCAAGCTGAGATATGGAGTGAGAACTCGGGAATGAGTAGGATATATCAAGTAATAGAGACGGATTTATGGGGTTATTACGAGGACACCTCACAATTCCTAATGTATTTGGGAGCTACATATAAGCTTAATGTTTATTGTGCCTACACTCGCGCCCACCTCTACTATGATAAGTTTATGGTCGACAAACCTATGTTTTTTTTACTTAGTGTAATAATATGATATTAGAATAAACTTAGGTATAGACATACACTTACATATGTGAAACTTAGAGATTGTTTGATGTTCTTTATTTTATCAATTTATAATTTTACTTGTCATTGATTTGACATTTAATTTAATAACTATTCAATTACAACAACATATTTTTCACTTTTTTACATTCTTAATATGCATTTTATGTCTCTCATTATAAATTCTTCACATATTAAATAAAGAGCATCAAGCAACATCTTAGTATGTAATATAGAAATGACTTTTGTAGAGATTAGAGGTTTATTTTCCATGTAAAGGTTTTTCAGTTATATGACTTAGCAAGTTTGGTAATAAAATGGTTTACTAACGTAATTTGGTCTTTACATAATTTTGCAAAATGGTGGCGTAGGAAAAGAAAATAAAGAGGTAAATAACAAATTGTATCTACTGATTGATCAAAAGATAAGCTTTGAAATTTCAATGTGGAAAGTTTAATCCTAAAGCTACTTTTGAATTTTAAACATAAAGAAGAATTGAATATTTCAATGTTCTTTTGACAATCAATCAACTTGTTAGTTTGTTTATCTCGCCCCCTTGTTAATATGAATTATTAACAAAAGTTTCCGCCAATAAAAATAAACAACTTATTAAAAATTGATAATACAATGGGGTGTGACAGGTGTTATTCTACCTGTCTTGTATTGGCTTTGCTTTGTTTTTTTTTCATACCATTACCTATTTAATGATTCTGAGATATGGACAATTAGTATGGTAATTGTTTTGTATTTGTAATGCTTTTGGCTTAGAATTCTGGTAATGGTCCAGTAGAATTGGGTGTGGATTCACTTTATATTATGTTGTCCTAATCAAATTGGTATTGGAAGTTATCATTGCGCCCTACGAGTATGGTAAGTAATCTAGTGATTGAGCCTTCTTGTACATTCAAAGATTTGTACATTTTTATGTTTTTTGAACTTGTGATTTAAAATGATTTCTTGCAATCATTTGGCAAATCAAAACATTGGGTTACTACATCGTACTCATTCCATGTCTTATTACTATTTTATAGATAATCAAGCAAAAGATTTATGAACGCCAAGTTGAGGAGTGGAGAATGTTCCCGGATCTAAGTAGAATATTGCATGTGATGGAGACCAACTTGTGGGCTTACTATAAGGATGCACCATTATATTTTGTGCTTACACATTTGTCCACTTGTATTATGATAAGATTACGAAGGATAAGCCAATAGTTTTCACTTAATGTAATAGTCTAATAAGATGGTGACAATTAGAAGGATAAGTATGAGTATAGGAATATACATAAGTAGGGGGAAACTTAGCATGTAATGTTACACATAAGAATAAAAGAAAGACTTTTGTATGGATTAGAAGCCTAATTTTCCATGTAAAGGCTTTCAAATCCTTTGTTTCGGCTGGTTGATCAATAAAATGCCTTTATGTAGTTTGTCATGTATGCTTGACTTCCTCTTTTAATTTAGATATAAAAAAACAATTGATAAGTTAAGAAGCCGAATCAACTTAGAAGCAATTCGAAAGATTTATAAGAGATCTCATATAAAAGCGAATGAACTTGGTAAATCACTCTAAGATTACGTTAACGATAATATAACTCAAGATAGGATGGAAGAAATTAAAAGAAATGTTACAATGACTCATAAAGAGTAACGGCCTTATTAGATTAGTACGTCTTTTCCCTCGTTAATTTTACGATTTTAATAAGGTAATACAAGAGCTTCTGCTACTAGAATAAAGTAACTACTCGAAAGTAATAGCAGAACAATGGGGGCGCGACAGTAATGTTTGATTAGTATGATACAAAAATATAATAACCTAATTGTAGAAGCATATTAAGTAGAGGGACTCTATAAGCAATAAGTGTATGGACTATAGGGAGACACTTGAAAATTAATCACATTAATAAAACTTAGAGACGCTTGGCATACCTTGTTGGCAAAAGTTTTCCGAACTTCCAATTGAACTCATTTCTATTGGCCAATATAAAAATTATCTAGGGATAATTGGCCAATTTTTCATATGTAGAACTCAAGTTTTTCTTCAAAATAACTAAGAAATTTGTCCATAAATAGGAGAAGCCATAAAACACCAAGCAAAACTCTCAACAACACTCTCTTGGCACTTGAAATAAAGCCGTCTCCACACACACACATATATAATCCCCACTTAAAAAGACTACATTGATTGAGAAATTTCAAGATTTTGAAGGTATCTTTCCACCTAGAATTTCCCAAGAGACTTTGAAGAAAACAACACAAAGATGAGTAACCACTGTTTTGATTTCTTTTAGCATGCATGAATTTTAAACAAGAACAACTATTTTGATGCATTATCAGGACAAGAAACAAGCCGCTCTATTGCATTTGTATCACTACTGTTACTCTACCTATTTTGTATTGGTTTGCTTTGTTTTGTTTCCATACTATGAGATATCTAATAATTTCAAGATAGAGGTGATTAGCATGACATTTGCTTTGTATTTTTAATGCTTTTTGCTTAGAATTCTAGCAAGTGTCAACCGGAATTAGACGTAGATCCATTTAATATTGTATTGTCATGATCAAATTGACATTGGACGGTTTGATTGCGCGCTACATGTAGTAAGTAATATAGTGATTGGGCTCTCTTGTGCATTTTATGTTCCTTGGACTTGTGGTTTAAAATGGTTTCTTGTAACAAAAGGGGCAAATCAAAATGTTGTGTTACTCGCTGAGTATATTGTACTCATTCTGCTTCCTAATTTCTTTCTTGTAGATGTTCATTCGCAGGATTTATGAAAGGCAAGTCGAGGCGTGGATTGTGAACTCGAACGGGAGCAGAACATCGCAAGTAATAGAGACGGATCTATGGAACTATTATGAGGACGTCCCATATTTCTTAATGTATTTGGGAACTACATATGAACTTAATTTTTATTGTGCTTACATTCATGCCTACCTCTATCATGATAAGTTTATGGTGGACAAACCAACGTTTTTCACTTAGTGTAATATCCTAATAAAATGATGCTAGTTATAAAAATAAATATAAGTATAGGTATACAATTATATAAGTGTAACTTGGTATATGATATAAAGTTGAAAGAACGACTTTTGTAGTGATTGGAGGCCTATTTTCCATGTAAAAGCTTTCCAATCATGTGACTCGGCAAGTTTGACAATAAAATTTGCTTATTAACATAACTTCTTGTGTGTTCTTTACACTATATCTAATTTTGCAACGGTTGTGTATGAAAAGTAAATGAAGAGGTAAGTAACTAACTTTATCTCTTGATTAATTTTAATGACAAGAAAGGCTTACTGATACTCTCAAATTTCAAAGGAAGTTAGAGGTTTAATCCTAAAGCTACTTTGGATTTTCAAACATAGAGAAGAATTGAGAAACTATATTCCAATGTCCCTTTGAAAACTAACCAACTTGTTAGTTTTGCATGTCTCGTCCCTCATTGCTAATATAGATTTTGTTTTTTAAAGAAAAAAAAGAAAGCTTCCACAAATATAAGTAAATAACTTATTAAAATTGATAGTACAACTGAGGCGTAACAAAAGTAGTATCAGAGCGGCGTTCCACGGGCCATTACATGCATATCCTACTTCGTCTGAGGCATTCTCCGATTGGCTTGTAAGTAAATGACTATATACTAAGTCTATAAGTGTTTTATTGGACGATTAGGAGGCGGGCCCTCTGATCCTCAAATAACAGGGGACCATGTGACACTTTTCTACTCTATAAGGGAGATGTTAGCTCTTCTTAGAAATTTTCAGCGTTTTATGCACCTTCCTTTAGTTTTTTTAGTAAAGGTTATGCTTTTTAGTACACGGCAAAAAGTCATTTAAAAAAAATATAGGAACTAAGTTACATGAAATTTCTCAGTGTGTTGAACATTAATAAGCTCCCCTTAGGGTATTAAATTGAAGTTATTAATTTTGGACCAAAGTAAGAAAATGACCTTATATAGTAGTAGGATAACGTACCCAAATAATAGAACCAAGTCATCAAGGAAATCATCTGTTGAAAATTCAACTAAGTTTAGTGAAGGCAAGGAGAATGGGAGAGAAAAGAATAATGGTTTTCAATTTGGTTTCAAGCATTAAGATAACCTTGAAATATGTCATATGGTTTCTATTCATATTAGAATGTGTTTTGGTATCAAAATAATTACAAGAAAAGCAAGAAAAAGAGGCTAAAAAGGGTAAAAAACTCAAGAGCAAAAAAAACTATAGCCCGGTACAGGTGCCCCTTTTCAACGGTGCGGCCACATCGTGCTTTCTGCCTCGGGCAGAAGTTGTGTTTTCCTTTTTCGGGTGCGGGTGCGTTGCTTCAGCAGTACGCTAGCCCCCGTACTTTCTGATTCTGGGAGTTACTTCCATGTGGCCGCATGGCACCTCAAGACCTTTTTCTTTGAAAATTGAACCGTGGTCCCCAAATTCCTTATTTCTTCTAGATTGGTCAAAAGAATTTATTTTATGATCCTTAAGCTTTGAAATTTTATTTTTTTTACAAAGTTGATCCCTATTTTAAATTAAAGAGATTTTTTTGACTATTTTACCTCAAATCAAACCCAGTCCTTAATGCCCCTTTTATTTATTTTCCGTTATTAATTCTTGGAATTTTGGTTGCATAGCGGGACCCATTGATATGCTAACTGAACTTTGATTTTCGTCCTTAACGATTATATGATTGATAAATTTCCCATTTCTTAACAAATTTATTTGGGAAATTATAGAAATGAATAGGTGACTCATCTTATGAAAAGTTACAGGTTTTGCATTTGATATTTGAGAAATGAGTTGTGCTACTTAAACAAAATAAGATAAAAAAAACTTAAACAAAATTGACATATGACATCATTATTTTTTCAACATATCACATCACTTTTTCATCAGTGATTATCACATGGGCTACATATCCATTTTCTCACCTTTTTTGTCCACTCATTTGCCCAAATAGAATTTTTATTAAAAAATTTAACTAAAATAGTCGAGTAAGAACTAAATTACTAAATAGCCCATAGTGCCAGCTTTTTAAACACACTTTAAATTCATGAACCGCGTAGAAACATGTCTCAGGACGAGAGTACCAGCTATAGCTTAGAAAGATTGACTCAATTGGTAAACCAACAAGCTCGTCAAATAGATCTATTACTTCAAAAAAACTCAAACGGGGAATCGTCTCAAATTAAAGATGATAAGGATGATGCAATAGAGCGATTCCATCGCCTTAAACCCCCCATCTTCCAAGAAGCCAAAGACCCAACAGAAACAAAAAACTGGGTCAGGACGATTGACAGAATGTTCGTTTATGCTCATGTCTCTAATTGAGAAAAAGTAAATTGCGCTACTTTCATGCTAAGAAGAAGTGCATGCCATTAGTGAGACACCTTAATAAGTATAGGGGAAACTAAGGAAATAACTTGGGAAGAATTCCATGAGAAATTCCGTAACAAGTATTTTTCTACTACTGCAAGGAACCAGAATTTAAATGAATTTATCCATCTCAGGCAAAATAACTTGGGAAGAATTCCATGAGAAATTTCGTAACAAGTATTTTTCTACTACTGCAAGGAACCAGAATTTAAATGAATTTATCCATCTCAGGCAAAACCAAATGATGGTGTCAGAATATGTTCAAAAGTTTGAGGAGCTATCTAGATTTGCGACTTATATGTTGAGGACAATAGAGTTAAAAATAAATTGATTTATCGGAGATCTAAAGCCCTGAGTTGGCTAGACATGTGTTAATGTCTAGAATTTAAGGTTTGAACTTCACTGTTGTTATGGATTGAGCACTGCTTGCAGAACAAGCTAAATAAAAAATACTTTGAGCTAGGGAGAATCGAGCCCGCTATTCTCAAGGTTCAAAACCCAATAAAAAATGAAGCTCTTCCCAAAAGAACGGGAATAAAGGAAATAAAAGACCGTATGGGAATACAAAGAAACAAGCTAACACCAAAAAATCGAAAACCCAAGGAGAACCTACAAGAACTAATCAACCTCAATATCTAAATTGCAATAAAATACATATAGGCCCAGGCCGAAAAGAGTTGGGGCTATGCTACGGATGTTGTAACACTCTGTGAAATTTTAAGAATTCTATAGTAGCATCTTGGGATAATAATTGAATCATTTCTCAAATATGACTCAAATATAAGCAATTAGTTAGCGAGTTTTGTAATCAGATAATTAGTTGTAGCATTCTATAAGAATTTACTGTTACTTTAGTTTGTCTTGATAGGGATAAAGTGATTGTTTGAATTTATATCACCTACCTCTATCAGTTAGAAGTGTTGCCCAAAAAGAATGACTAGGTCCAGTCGGTTAGCGAATTTGGTGTAAAAGAATGCCTAAAGCTAAAATGCAGTACTTAAATAGTATAGTAAAAAATACAAGGACTTAATTATGGAAGCACATTAAGTAAAGAGACTTATTAAGCAATAAATAGAAAAAAATCTAGATACATTTAGCCACTTAAGAAAATTCTCACATGAATCAAATTTGAGAACACTTGGCACATTGATTGGTAAGGAGAATCCCAAGTTTCCAATTGGACTTATTTCCATTGGCTATTTGCAAATTAGCTAGGGACAATTGGAGCTTTTTTCATAGGTGGAATCCAAAATTTTTATGAACTAAGGAAATTCGTCCATAAATATTGCTAGTCTTAGAACACCATTAGAAGACTCCCAAAACACTCTTTTTGTCTCTCAAACAAAGCCCTCTTCATGTACACATAGAATCCCTACTTAAAAAGGCTACATTGCTTGAGGAATAACAAGAATTTGGAGGATCTTTCCACTCAAAGATATCTAAGAAATCTTTAAAGAAACAAAATCAAAGGTGAATAACCAATGTTTTGGTTTCTTTGGCATTGCATAAGTTTTTTAAAAGAAGAGCATTTATTTTGGTATCATATTATGATAAGAAATGAAATGTTTTCTTGTATGTGAATCACTAGCATTACTCTACCCATTTTATATTTGTTTGCTTTGAATTGTTTCCATACTATGGCCTATTCAATGATTCCGGAATAGGGACGATCAGTATGATATTTGATTTGATTTGATAATGCTCTTTGCTTGGAACTCTGTTAAGGATCAACTGGAGTTAAGTGTGGATCCACTTAACATTGTATTTCCATGACTAACTTGGCATTTGGATGATATCATTGCGCACTACGGGTAGTAAGTAATTCTAGTGTTTGGGCCCTACTATGCATTTAAAAGTTTTGTGCATCTTTATGTTCCTTAAACTTGTGAGGTAAAAATGATTTTTGTAACCTTGTGGCAAATCAAAATATTGTGTTACTCACGGGGTACATGTTTTGTAGATGATCAATCGAAAAATCTATGAACGACAAGCCGAAGAATGGAAAATGTCCCTGGATCAAAGCAAGGTATTGCATGTAGTGGAGACCGACCTTTGGGCATATTATGAAGATGCACCTTTGTTCCTAATGTACTTAGGAACGACTTATGAGTTCAATGTGTTTTGTGCTTATACTCTTTCTCATTTATACTATGATTGTAACATCCCGAAAATTTCTACAAATTAAGGTAAGCAACGAAGTTGTTGTTTTGAAAGAATTACTTGAATATTATTGTAAGATTGCTTGTAGATTGTTATTGAATTGACGCTAAAGAAAGATCTTGGTTGATAATTGACATAAACGAAAGTGTAGTGACTAAATTGACATGAACTAAAGAGCGTGGACTTGATTGAGAGATAATGCAAGGGAAAGGACTTCTTAGGCAATTTCCCGACAAG
>CAVNYN010286539.1:0-16915 GCA_963692815.1 Nyctanthes arbor-tristis | reverse complement strand
GGTCTCTTGCTTTGGTGAAATCACACTTTGCTGAGGCTAAATATACATTCGAGATGGAGCCAAGTAAACAAGAGTGAGATACGTGCTTTCTTGGAACCATGTATATTTATTGATTTATGAAAAACTGGAAGCCATTTAGAAATACTTTGCCAGCAACACAAGAAATTATACGGGTTTGTGATTGCTGAACCATAGGGTAGCTAATGAATAGCTCGTGCCATTTCTAATATCAAATCCATTCAAATTCTCGATGATTTCAATTATTATCTTTTGCATGTTAAGTTGTAGCGACATGAAGATCACATAGATTTTGTCTTGGTAGCATTGTCATTTATCCTTGATAACCGTCATTTCACTCATGGAAGAGGCTTGTAGACCACACCCCATTACACCCAACTGCCCAAGCCAAAAATGACCAACAATCTTGTCTGATATCCAGAACATTTTCCACAACTTTAGGTTGGTCCAATGTTGCAATCTAATGCCTGTATGAAAGACCCACCCCACCAATCACTCGTCGGTAGAAAGAGGCTGAATATTTATGTGAAAGACAAAAAGATTCCCATGAAAGTGAAGGAAAGCTGCTATTACATGTTGGACTCAGGCTTGTACACGTGTTCTGAAAGTGACAGCTACAGCTGAGGTTATACATATGAACATGTCTTTGCATGTGGACTAGCTGGTGAATGCATTAAGAATGGCCCCCCAGACCCCAGTTTTGGTTGAGGGAGGCTAAAACAAATGCCTCACATGCCTTGTGATCCCCACTTCACGACTTGGAAAACGCCGTTCCACATCATTCCTCAATTTCCCACACTTTGTTCGGTGCATGTTTGAGCAAATAAGCTTTATTTCATTCATATATGCTCAGTATATATAATGTTACGTCAGTAAAGTGAAATGGATAGCTAGCAATGAGTAGAAGATGTTAGGATTAGTTGGCCATAGGAGAATACAAACCTCCATCATTAACCATTCTTGGTGGGAACAAATTCTCCAGCAACCAAGGGTGTGGAGCATTCATCTCACAAGGTATATATATATATATATATATATATATTTGTGTACTCGTGTGATCTGTGTTGCTTATTTGACTCCGGGCAACTCTTGCTTATTTGACTCGTGTGATACATGTTGCTTATTTGACTACAGATGTCATATGTCTGGCGCTATATTGAGATTACTATTCACTTCCCCAAGGCAAATTATGAATATGTTCTTTGATTTCATCTTATTGAAAACCTAAGCCAATAAATGCCTGCCATTCAAAAACATTTTACAATCACTTATATTCACGAAGAACATTTGCGAACAAATTTCTGGTACTCTACTTGTGGATATAGGGGACCTAGTTTATTGTCGAAATTGGGGCTCTTTAATACACATATATGATGGTAACCTGTCATTTCTTCAAGATCGTAACGAACATATATTATATCTAATCACAATTATGTTTAAGGAGAAGTATCCAACTGAAATAACAATTTTGCTTCTATTGACAAAGACGGTAAAAGAAGTGGAACCGGAATGTAAAAGAAGAAGGGCAACGAACTTTGCTAGTATGCATCATCTATATTCAAAAGTCTTTTTAACTTCTGATAATTCAAGTTTGAACATTCAATTCACACTATAAGGCTGTATGACTTAAGAAAGCTAAAATGCAAAAAAAGAAAGAAAATTACAAAATCATTTTAAAGTTCCTATAGAAGACGAAAGGCCAAAGCCATTTGTGGACTGAGGACTCGCTTACAACAGGATATGGTAGTCAGGAAATGGATTGAGGCCGAGAAGTCTCAGCATTCACAGGATATGGAGGGAGAGAGAGAATAATAAGGATTTGAACAACTCTTCAGCGCCTGCTCCCGGAATAGCCTTGTTTATCTTTCTACAGGGGCAGGCCGAGGTTGCACAATAATGGCAATAAGGGGACGAGGATGAATGGAAGGCGATGAACTGGATAAATGAATAAAATGTACACTTGCCAATTGTGGAAGTAAAACATATGGATAGAAACAATGGGTATAGGCTAATGCTTCATAGTATAATAATTGGAATCATATAGGAAAGCAGGGGAAGTGACTGACGAACCCTCATCATCCTTACGCAAATAGAGGGCTGAGGATTTTTAGCACTGGTGGCCCCTGCGGCAGGAAAGGACTCCTGCACCAGCAGTAATAGAGCCAATAAGTGATGAAGGCTTGGCCCCTAAGCTTGAAGCTCTGGCATAGCTGGCTGAAGCTCCAGCTCCGGATGGGGTGAAAAAGGCCCCATTAAGCATCAAGTCACCTTCCGACCTCCAATTCCAACCCTTCCATTGAGTTTCAGCGGTGTCAACCCTCTTGGTCACCTATCAAACCAGTCCAATTCAAAATATTAATCAAATGCTCTAGTACGAGTTACCAATTAGCAGAACGTTGTTATTCCAGTACCTCTTTTGCAAAAGGGTTGACTGGGGCAAGATATCTGTTGCCTTGGCTGTTGATGGTTGGCTCTGCACTTCCTCCAATTGCATACATCTCCCAGTGAGTGTAGTCATTGTTCACCACATGGAAGTATCCGTGTCTGCACCTGCATTTTCCATGGATTGGTCTTGTATCAGACTTTACTGCCGCTTAAATGCAACATATGCCCAATAAAACTATGTTTAACTCAAGAGCCTATATGGCTTACCTTGGCATTCTCTGAATGAGACCCTCTCCAAAATGGTTATAGGCAATAGTTACTTGCATCTGCTTGTCTCTCACATAAGAATCACTATGACCCAACAGCATAACCTGGTTCCATTAAGACATTAACACAATCAGCATTTTATCTAAAAAAACGGTGAAGCCTTGGACCAAATGGTGAAGATCAGCAAGCTGACACAAACCTCATTGTGGTGGGTAAAAAAGTTGTTGGAAATAGTAATGGCAGTTGAACCCATGACGGCATCCACAAGGCCATCGGCACAATTAGAGAGTGAGTTATGATCAACCCATACATGGCTGGACCCGAAGATGGAAATAGCATCACCATCAGCCACAGTCCTCCAACCATAATGTGATGGTGAACTCCTCACCATTGCATTTCCAGTTGGTTTACAATCATGGATATGAAGGCCATGAATAATAACATTGGTAATAAACTGGATTGTTATGCACCCTCCATTAGCAATGTGCACATTGGCTCCACGCCCGTCAATGGTCTTAAAGCTGTTCACTATGAGTTCCTGCTTCAGTGTTATAACCATGTCACGCTTGAACACGATCCAGAGAGGCTCATCCTGAATAACAGCATGCCGCAGAGTGCCAGTCCTTGGGTTAACGGCATCATCGTCGCCAGGATCAGTGACTACATAGAATCTGCCATCCCGACCGCCAATGGCATTGCGCCCAAAACCGATACCACAGTCAGCCAGGCGCTTTCGGTTCTTTTGCCAATCAGGATCACAACGCCAGCAGTCATCAATTGGGTTACCAGTTGCACACGACAGAAACCCAAGCTTTCGCCTCTCAGTGTTGTTCCGAATGATCCTGTAAAAAAACACGACTTTTTAATCAACAGTGTTTCATGTATCTCAAATCGACGATTATAGTTTTATACCACAGACCCATTTGCTAGTAAACAATCAACGAGTAACGACAGGGATTGACGCGGTAAGGAAAAAAAACACGCACACGACTTTAAACATCAGTTTTGAAAGGTAAGTTTTTTAAGTTTTTTATCACATTGCTCTTGATGAAGTGCATAATGAAGACCGACATTGACCTTTTAAAGTGCATAGTAGTAAAGTTAATCTTCACATGGCAATAGAATCATGATCTTCAAACCCATTATAGAAAAAATCTACTCAATAGAAAGTACATAAAAATATATGCTATCTTAAACAAATGCCAATTGATTAGCGTACAGCACGGATCTTACTACAGCAGCATGTGAATGAACAGAGCTCAAACACATGAAAGACTCAAAATGAATAGACAGGATAATAAACAACAAGGTTTATTTTCTTTTCCTTGTTTAGTAGGTGTCATTTGCGCTTTATCCCACCAAAAGCAATTTCGGATAAATATTAATGGCATTGCCATGTTAGGTTCAGCAGATGTGCTTTTAATTAATATACAGGGGGTTCTCAATTTATGGACCACAACAAATCTTACAGACAGACTCACAGTATTGCTGGTGCAGCTAAAACTCAAAAAGAAAAATTGATGGTACTTCGCTACTAAATGCACATAAAGTGATATTCAAGAATTCTTTAAAAAGTAACATTAAAGGCGGATGGAACCCACATTTCAACTGATGCTGCAACCTCATCTGGGTTGTCGACTGCATGTTCATTCGAAGCCTCCTCTTCAATTTCTCCCAACCTGAACCAACCTTAAAACCCATCAATATTTATTACAAATAAAACAAACAGTAATGTTTCGTACATGCGTTGATTTACCAGCAACAAAATAAGCTTCGTTCTAAGCAAATTTAAGATCATCTATATATATACACACACACACACACACACACACACACACACACTCACACACACCAATTTTTTCGATTTCGTCCATTCGGTTTCAATTTGGTTCCATCCGCATTTATTATTCACATGGATTGTCAGCTACCGACACTGTTAATCTTTTATTCCGTAATATTTTTGCGGAGGAAAAAGTGAGGTGGTGACAGCACTGCCAAAAACACACACACGCACACAGAGAGTGCTCTACACTGATCAATTATACATACAAATCTTCACCGTTAGAACCGTCATAAAGTGCATTTTCTTCAGAGGGTCAACTAATAACTGACTGATGAGTGAGGCGACACGGGGATGTGCTCGGCGAAAGTACTAAAATACCCATAATGTTTGTTGTAAGACTAACGTGGTTGTGCGGAATAAACTGAATTGGCGAGGGCAATTATGTGAAAAGAGAGGGTTCGGTAGCCAATGATGTTTCCTTTTTGAGGAAAAACGGGGGAATCCGAGGAGACTATTGAAGGATCTGTGGGTGCGTAAACGGAATTAACGGTTGAGATCTGGTAAATATTGGATCTCGACGGCTGTGATTCATTCTTCTCGGGGTGAAGCAGTGAAAATGGTGGGAGCGGAAAGAGATCCAATGGCATGTATCTAAGCCGTTCTAAGGAGAGAAAAACAGATGGCTGTGATTCGAGAGGAATGTATTGATCCAATGAAGTTCAAGAAAAAAATTAGGTCCCGTGTTACTGGGTCCACTCATTAGTAAAAAAGAAGTGTGCGAGTTCCTGACCTTGCGGCCATTGTCGAGTTCTCAGAGCTCTGCAATTGCTCTTTCTGCACAGAACTGTAAAATAGGAAAAAGAGCAGAGTTCAAATAGAAGCATTGTCTAGAATTCTGCAAACAGAAGCACGAGAAAAAGAAACTAACGACGCAGAAAACACAAAATGAAGGTGCATTCCGAGAATAACAGTCAATAATTACCAAAAACATCAAATGCAGACATTGCAAAAAAAAAAAAAAAAACTAAACACCAGAACTCCAATTCCGTACGTGTGAGAATCATGTTCATGGAAGGAAGCAATGAATTTCCTCTTATAATTCACACGCCAAATGTAAGAAACTTCTACTGGAAAATTGAGAACAAACCTCATTTCTGAAATTTCATTCTTATGAGCCCTAGCCACAACACCAATGAAGAACAGAACCAGCAGCAACGAACACACAGACACACATTTCTTCGAAAACGTTAATGCCATTTCCACAACTCTGTACCTCTTTCACTCTCTGTACTTGTATGTGTATGTATGTGTATCTGAATATGTGAATTATACGTAATCGAGCTGAAAATTCGGATAACAATGGAAAAAATTCTACCGAAGACAGAGAGGAAGAGGAAGAGGAAGACGAAGACGAAGCATCAGAGGCAACGTAACGGCATCCTTTTATAGACCGGGACCTGAATAAACGTCAAAAGTAACGGCCGATAATTAACTAAATTATTCTGTTGACCACGGCTAGTTAAACTCCGGTTAGAAGTTTACTCACTCCACCACTTTACCTTAACCAACTCATTTTCTACTAACCGCTGCACGTCCTTCTCACGTGCCTTCCTTTTGGTGATTTTCGGTTTGTGAACCCAATATGTAGTAACATACTAGCATGGTAGCTCGATGTTACTAAAATCACATTTTTGTTTCTTAATGAGATAATTCGGGCGGATCAGTGTCTTTTTCGGAGATCGTAATGACTATTTATCTGATGTAACCTTCTATATTAGTAGCATGGCTGTTCGTTAGATTAATCAACTTTCTACATATGATACTATTAGAGTTGTTATCATGTTTCTTTACGAGAGAAGATGTCATACAGTCTTACTATAGAATCAAAATATGATTCTTTCGTAGAATTGGGAATTCATGATTATAATGTGACGAAATTAAACATTGTCACATAACAATAAAAAGACACTTTTTTTTTTTTTGGATTAATGTCATTGTTCTAACTCCATAGCATTTCCAGAGATCTTTATTTTTGAAAAGACTTACCGGTCAAATTTGTTTAACAGAAGTAAGTATATTTTCACTAAGTCGTGTATTTTAGCAGGATAGGTCTATATCATAACTGCTTCGTAAAGAAATTTGTAATTAATAACTAAATAAATTGAGGCTCAAGTAGGTTGGTTAGTTATTAGTGATTTACAACTACTTTTAAACTACCAAAGACAAAAGAGGAAGTAATAATAATAGAAGTGTGTATGTATGTAAATGGCCACATAGGATGAGTCGGTTTTCAGGTATCAAATCACGGCCACAACAAAGGGAAATTTTGTGATCTTCTTTACATTTTATTATTAGGTTTTGGGGAGAAAATGATTTGATTTTCTATGATTTGGATAGAGAGTGTGCGTGAGACAAAGTTTCGTGTTTGGAGTGAGATTTAAGAAATTATTTTTCAGTTTTTGGGGCTTGGACCCCGGCTGAGGATTTGGATATACATACATACATATATACGGTTTTAATTATCTTATTCTTTTCGTCAAGTATATTTAATTTGAACACATTTTCAAAAACAAGATTATTGAAGTGCTTTGACACCATAACACTTTGATTAAAAGACACCCAATGACCGATATCTCCATCTCTATTTTATACATAAACTCACATGTGAGTTCATATGTAAAAAAAGGACCTATGTGTGAATCCATACAATGTAGACAAAATTGGTGAAGAGGTAGGTCTCATATGAATCTGGTGTCTTTATAAAGAAGGCACTGGCAATGCCTCCATATCAAAGTTGGCTATGATACAACCCAAAACTAAGAAACCCTAGCTAGTTGTTAAGCACAATATTTCTAAGGCGTGGAGGGATGGATTAATATTTGACATTATGTCAAGCGACTAAAATTTAGCTTCGTGTATATCGTGTTAACTAGGTACGTATCAACTTTTTTTTTTTTTTTTTGTTATCTATTGCTTATGATTTTTTGTTACATAGTTTTCGAAATCTCTATATACATATTTATTTATCACGTAAATATATTGATTTATCTCTTTATTATCTTGTGTGTGTGTGTGTATATATATATGTATGTACATTCACTAATTTTTCATATATTGTATTGAATTGAATGGACCAAGAATTTCACAATTAGCATGGCTGGACTTACAAGGGAATTTGATTTTTGTTTACCGCATTATTGAGATTGAGTTTCACATGAACTCAAAAGGGGAAAAAAATAAAAGAAAGAAAGAAAGAAAAATAAGACCCCATCGACTCCCAAGTTATCATATTATATGAGCTCAAGTCAGTAAAAAAAGACTTGTATCTTTCTACTTTCTTCCAAGAGTCTTAATAATTATTTCTGAAATAGAATTTGGATAGTGCAAAAACATGGTATAATTTTTGAAAACTTTATAGGGCCATGCATTGGATCGCACCTTTTAGGGCAGTGTACAAATTATTCTTTCCATGCAGCAAAACAGAGTGGCTTCCATCATTAACTATATTTCACGCTCATAAGTCAACATATTCCCACATTTTTACTCTTCCTACCATGCCCAAAAAGTTTCATACACCACATGATTATGGTTTTTCTTTTTAGTTTTTCATCTCCCACAAGGACACAACCATGGCATGAACTATTCAATGATGGAATATATAGCTACATGAATCAGGTTATTAGTAGCCATTGGAACTCTTGAGATAAGCATGTTCGTTTAAAATGAAAAAATTTTATTCGACAAATTGACTACACACACCCGCGTTTATTAGTTAATGCATGTGTTGTGACTTGACAGTGGATATTATGTTCTACGTGATTTACTTAGTCAAAATTGTGTAAAAAAGGGGGATTGTTTCTTTACTTTTCACTTGATTAACATGTTTTCACATAATAATAATAATGAAAAGTGACAGCTAGATCCCTTCTAGGCTTGTCCAAAAATGTGATGATAGGGTATTGTCTTTTTTTATAATAATTCTTCCCACCAAATGGGGAACAAGAGAAGAATTGCGTAAATAATTCTTGTAAATAATTTTACTCGTCTTGCTTCTTCAATAGTTGGTAATCAACTGCAATTGACATTCTAGATGTTAGTCGGTCCCTCCAACACCTTAGCCTAATGTGTGACTAATCATATGGTATATATTGAAGCTAGAATTCCCTAGTTGATGGTGAAATGGTTTTGTTGATGGCAAAACAAAATGGCAAATGCAATTGGAAAATGTCACTTTGGCCACTAAGTGTCCCCTACCATATACATGTAGCACATGCATGGACCTTTCTTTCAACCAAACAAATTGTTCAAATTGCAATGGAATACACCTATACATTTACTTTGAGTTAATCTAATCCCAATTATGCACACAAATATACACTCCAAAGTCCACTTCAATTGGTTGGTTCATGTAAAATCAACATTGCACCTCGTGTGTACCCCCCCATGTGGAAAGTGGAACCATAGGGACACCGTCCATCACATCATTTGCTTTAATTGATCATTTCTTATTGAGACAACTCATGCTATTTGACAAAATTAAGCAATAAAGATCAAGTAAGATTTTCCTAATTTGGGCTTCCGATCTAAGAAACCGTAACTAAATTTACAACAGATAATAGATTATCAAATTATACATTATATCTTAACTCTCACGTGTTCAAAATTCTTTGATCAATAAGATATATTTTTACATATCAAATTATAGACATACCAAAATATATATTTTTGCAAAAATATATATATATATTTCGGATGAAAAGTTGTCTTCCTTTTCAATTCCGTGCCGTGCCTATCAAAAATTGTTCACATAAATGCTTGACAATAACGATTAACAAGCATCTAAGTTGTAACTAATTCAAATATAATAATGGGTCTTTGATGAAGAGAAAGAGTGGACCATTATTATGTCCTTATTCTTAACTTTTTTTCCCCAACCAACCCTTATTCTTAAACTTGTGCTAGGTAGCATTCACACATACAGTTAAAACTCAAACTAATGAGGAAAATTACATAATCTTTTTCTTTCTTTTTTTTTTTCTTGTTTTAAAATGTCCATACATATAGGTACGAGAAAATTCATAAATATATGGCCCATGTGCATCCGTACGTTAACCATCTTCTTGCCAAACTATTTGAGTTTTATTTGATACACCGGAACAAATCAGATAAAAAATTTAGTAAACGAACTGAATAGAAAGGATCAAAGAGGATAAATATTTTCAATTAATATTCTCAATAAAAACGAGGAAATAGAAATTCGACGGAGCCCCACGGGGCAAATATTTCTCAGTTTCCCGGGTCTGCAGATTGGGAGGGTCGGGTCGGGCTTGGCTTGACGAAATTGGAGCCACAAATGGAACCGGGCTGTTGACCAATCAGTGTCAACAACTAATTTGCAACCTATGGTCACATGGCTGCGACCGCTGAATAAGGAATGCATAATTAGTTGACCACTGCTCCAATGCTGCCTACTTATTTGCCGTTTCCTACCTTGCTTATATTTAACGCAAGCACGTGAAACGAAGCAAGTAAAATAACTGTTTAAATTTTTAAACGAGATGGTTCTCATACTGAGGATGCGGATTTAGAATAACAGTCTACGTCTCTACTAATTTTTGTCACATTGATTATGTATTTTCGTAACACATGATCAATAGAATAAGATGATATGAAAGATTTCTCAAACGAGCACAATGTAGATGTGGTAGGTTTTGTCAAATAACGTTATTTTACCATACACATTTTTTTTTTATACAAAAGGGAGATAGAGAAGGAATGACTACGGTTTGAACTCAAGTTTTCTGCAATGAAATTTGAGCATCTTATTATTGTAATACTGCAGTTAAGATATTTTTCTTCTCTATTATGTTTGTTCAAAAAAAATATTTTTTAGGACATAAAATCCTTTCTTGCGGAGTGATAGACGGTCTTGTCACTACAAGAATTTATGTATTTCCCTACAAATTGTTTTTGTAGGGACAAGATTGATTTTGTAAGCAAAACTCTTTTGAGACGAAAAATATTTGTAGTGGAGTTTATAGGGCAAACACCATAGCCAAAGGCTTTAGACGACAAAATAGACAACTTTGTCGGCCAAAACCTAACCCTACAAATCCTTTGCCAACAAATAGGGTTTATCGTCTAAGCGTTTTCTGTACAAATTCATTTGTAGGTAAAAAGTCCTTTCTATTACAAATATATGTTTGTAGAGAGAGACATTCGTAGGCAAAACATTCTTTCTATCACAAATTGATTTTTATAGGGGAAGTAATTCGTAGGCAAAACATCATTTCCATCACAAATTGATCTTTGTAGGAAAAACAATTCGTAGGCAAAACATCATTTCCATCACAAATTGATCTTTGTAGGAAAAACAATTCGTAGGCAAAACATCATTTCCATCACAAATTGATCTTCGTAGGAAAAGCAATTCGTAGGCAAAAAATCATTCTCGTCACAAATATATTTTTGTAAGCAAAGTTATTTATAGGCAAAAAATCCTTGTGGTCACAAATATATTTTCGTAAGCAGAATTATTCGTATGCAAAATATCCTTTCGGCCACAAATAATTTTTTGTTAGGAAAATCACATGTAGGCTAAAGGATATTTTCCATATAAATAATACATTTGTAGGGAAAAATATTTATAGACTATGATCATTTACGACAAAAGGCAATGAGTGAATTTGTGGCCAAATAAATGATATTTGTTGACTAAGCTTACTTTTCCTGAGAGATCACGCTTTGTAGGAAAATAATATTTGTAGGCTAAATGAGTCTTTCCAATCAAATGAAAAAAATTGTAGGGAAATATTTTTTATGTACTATATGTGCCTTATCAAATTATACTAATTTATCTTGTTTTAAATAGATATAGAGATAGAATAAAATTGTAAAAACTGATTAGGTCAATAAGTTTACGATTAGATTAAAAATGTTGTGTCCAAATGAAAATACAACGGTTGATAAAATGAAATGTAACAAAAGTGAAATATAGTACTACAAAAGGAATGCCTTGACGAAGCTGATGCTCCTTTGCTTTTTCTGTAAGATATTCATTAGTTTTGGCAACTATTTCGTCCTACAAAAGAGTTACAAGACAGAATAATATTTATAAGTAACCTTGTTATTTCAAAAAATTCCGAACATAGTAAATTCTATGAAAAGGATAAAATGTTACAAAAGTGGCAATAGTAAGAATGTGCTCCCCATTTTCATAACTTATAATTTGAGTATATTACTTTCTATTTAAATTCATAAACACAAAATCATTTTTAACTCTAGTATTAAGAAATATAGTTTACCAACACACCAACAACAAGAGTGTCAACAATCCTATATAAGAAGTGTTGCATGATTCATTTTCAAGATCCTTAACATAATTCATACTCCAATTGACATCAATCACGGAAACATAATATGATATGCCCTAAGTGAATTTTGAATAATTTCTTTTATTACTAAAAGTTGGCATTTCCTTACAAGAAAGTACATACAAGTATATCAACATTTTTCTACACATTTAATATACTAATTTTGAGCTTTCATGGCCCAAATATCAAAGAATTGTATAAAGAAGTCGGGTATTTATATAAAAAGTAGTCTTCAGCTATGTTTTTCTTAAAGAACATGGGATTGCACACTATTATCATGTAAATTTGCTTTAAGAATATGTGTACAACTTGGCAGTTTATTATAGTTGTTAACTACAGATGAAAGCATTAGGAGAATAGAAAAAACTACAATTTTTTTTCTTTTATGAAAATAATAAGTTTCATTCAAATAAGCAAAGAGGACATGGGAGACAAACAAGGCTCAGCCAAAGCAAACAAAAAAACCACAAGAAAGGCTCAACCAGAGCTACAATCAGTACTAGAACAAATGCTAAATCAAAGTGACAGTCAAAAATCATTTTATGAATCAAGATATAGGTTCTTACATATTAAGCCTTTGTTATGCTATTAGTCTAACAGTTGTCCTTCCCTCCATAAGCTAACTTAGAGGCAGTAACTTCCGAAAACTTTGAATCATCCTATTAGTAAATATGAATGTTTCAAACACTGCGTCCAAACTCTTAACAAAATAATAAATTGTATAATTTAATTTTGGATTTAGATTATGAACTTACCTTCAAGCAATTTGAATTGAAGGAAGCTCCAGTAACAAAACTCAATTCCTCAACCCAATGACAAATATAACATATCGATCAGAAGTTTCTATCATTTGAAATCCAATTAGCCATTACTATTTTAGCAAATAAGCAACAAAAATTCAATATGGTG
This sequence comes from Nyctanthes arbor-tristis, assembly GCA_963692815.1. Taxonomy (NCBI): domain Eukaryota; kingdom Viridiplantae; phylum Streptophyta; class Magnoliopsida; order Lamiales; family Oleaceae; genus Nyctanthes; species Nyctanthes arbor-tristis. Next base: position 4,180 of record CAVNYN010286539.1, on the reverse strand, counting down.
AAACAAATAAAGGCAAAAAAGTCCAATCAATTAAACAATTTTCATATTTGAAAAGCATATGCCCCACAACTAAGTAAACATAACACTGAGAAACAAATCAATTTTTGTCTTATGAATAACTCATTCAAGAAAAGTAATCATATATACACATTCTTTGATAATAATATTTAATGAGATTAACTCCCCCTCGACTATGAGTCTAATAGTCCATAACGGTCATTAATATTCAAAAAATCCAGAATCCTTACCCTTTTTTTATCATCAGTTCGATCCAAGGACGGACCGAGGGGGTAGCTAGGCCAAGCTTTAGCTCGGTCCAGCGTTCCTAGCACTTGTTTGAAGCTCTTTAAATTTTCAATTTATAAAGAGAATTTATAATGAGTGGAAATGAGTGGTGGAAATTTAATTGAAGTTTGAAATGTGTAGTGATTGTTGAGTAGATGTCAAATCAACAATCAAATCATAGTAGATGAATTTATAAAGAGAAAATTTAAAGAGGTTCAAACAAGTTCCTAGTGTTTTCTAGAAGCAATTTTCTCATTTTTTTTTGGTGGGTTTCAGCTCGAGTTCCCTGTAAAAATGGTGGAGGAAGACGAAAGGCAAAGAGAACTTAAAGCAAGAATTTGGTGACGCAAAACCCAAGAAACTGATTTGACCTTTTTTTCTCCTGTTTCTATTAACTTGTCTAATTATCTCCCTCTCTTCCTCCATCTCTCTCATCAGCCATCCACGCGTCCCCTTCTCTCTATTATTTCTCGCACTCTACCACTCTTCTGTTCTCTCTATCCAAAAAGTGTTTTAATATCTCTAATAGTATATTCTTATAAATTATAATAATTCTTTTATATTTCATTATTTTAAATTCCTATTTTTTTTTGCTGCTTAATTTTATGTGTATCATTGTACGTAGTTTGTGTTTTTTGACCAGAAAACTTTTTGGTGATACATGAATTTTGAAACATATAATTTTTTAAAGCTTTTGATGAATCTTTTAGCACCTTATTTGAATTTTAGGTATTAATTAAAGGTGATATATTTGATAATTCACAAATTTTTCTGATACAATGGTTGGGAAGAAAAAATCTCAGAGATTCATCATAAAAATTTCACTTAACGGTTTATATGTCATAAAGTCGAAAAATTATATTCCGAACTATTTGTACTACGAGAAAAAATTTTCAGGTGCACTGCCCCCGAACCCCCAAGACAAGGACTCCACTCCTTTCTAACCCCCTATTTCTAGCTCGGTCCTACAAAAATTTCTGGGTTCGTCCCTGGTTCGATCATAATACAAATATGATAAATACCAAATTGTCTTAACGCCAAAATTCAATTTATTTTGGGAGTCCCATTGAAGGCATTAGAACATCAAATCACAAAAATAGAAGCAAAATGCAATAATCTGGTCATAAGTGAGGCTAGCGCTACTATGTATTGTGATTTTAAATCTAGGTACAATACTGCAATGGCTTACATGACTGTATCACTGAAAATTAATGCTCAAATTCCCTTCAGAGCAAAGCTCGCATTCATAAATGGTTTTTTGAAAGGGGCTTCACTGGCGTCGATGAATAGATGAATTTAGTTCTAGATGATGCTGAGGATGTCAATATATAGAAGAGCATAAAGTACCTTGGTAGGATTCTTCTGAAGGAGGATAATATAATATTGATGATTAACACTGGAAAATGATTCTAAAGGAATATGCAATCTATTAGTCCTACAGATAAAAAATGGAATGGCTGAATGTAGAAGGAGACTAACGATTAATGGATCCCTTATATTTGTGGCAGCATACTTTTATGAAAAAGCCTCATTTAACTAAACTCTATTAGTCTATCTAAAATGTCTTAAATTGGCGTTTTAATTTTGTACATATCAGATTTTCACACCTTAGCCTTTTCTATGTATTGTGATGTTCAAGAATTACTGTGTGTCACTTGAAAATGGAAAATTAGTAAAATGTTAAACTTTCTGTCCCATGGCTGCATGCATTGGAGCATATCCAGAGATTCATTGTTTGGTTCTCTGTGTGCCTATGTATATATATCTTCTAACTATACTATAAGAGGCTTAAATTGGAAGTACAATTCAAAGCATGAAGGTACAAATCAATTACAAATTGGAACACATGTCAAAATTGGGTCTCATCTCTACAGTTTCATATTCCCTTTTTTCTTTTTTAACCTTTTAACTTTACCAAACAAGTCCTTGAATGATAATACACTTTACCAATCAAGTCCTTAAAAGTTTAAGGACTATACAAGATGTATTCTTTTTGAAATTTTTCCTACCAACGAATTCTTTTTTTTTTTGGGGGGGGAGGGGGTCGCACATGATATTTGACTAATAGATGACAATCTCAATTCACATACAAATCATAACTTTAATATTATTAATAACAAGTCATATATAGCAAACTCAAAGTACATAAAAGCACATAATATTGATGAAAGATGCACAACTAAAAGCCATCATTTGGCAATGTAGTTTAGAGGTTAGCATCTCCATATGCTTCTTTGTTACTTCTTTTTGATGAGCTCAATTACAATTCTATATTTTTTAAGGGAATTTTCAGCATATTATTAATCAATCAACCACCTGACGAGTACAATGAGCAATCAACATAAGAATACAATTACCCCAAACCACACTGCCAAAGAAGTCACAGGCATAGGCAGCAATGCACACAAGACAGTGGGCTACTTCATTCGTGTCTCTAAGCATAGGTGATAGCACGAACCACACTTGTTGCAATAAAGTAGCTCTTGAATTTCACCAATAAAGAGCGCAGCTAGACTATTCACTTCTTAGCAATCAAACACAATATATTTACTAGGTGAAATACATCTTTGATTGGTTTACTATTTAAAATCAAAATAGCATTCTCTTTTCTTAGTGTTTAATTTGTATCTTTTCCTCTCATTTCTTCAAAGTAGTTGTTGCATTTGCATCCATAATAAAAGAATCAGAATTAGAAACAAAAACTTCATTTTATATTTCAATTATTGGCATTCAGTTCCCATTACAAGGCTGAACCTTTGTGTTGATTTTAGTCATATTGCCACTTAGGATTACATTACTTAACTATTAACTATATGTATTCTGTCAAAAACATAGTTACTAATAAAGTTATTTGAAATCTGTAAAACATAATCACTGTAAATTTACCTACAATGCATGTAGTAACACTAGTGTGTGTGTATTTATCATTGGGCATTGGGTCCCCTTCTTTTTTTTTTTTTTTTTTTTTTTTACACTGTCAACTAATATGATTTAACATGAACATTATCTATAATTCATAGTTTATCGGATTACATATAGACATCCATGCTCATGACCTCAGAAGACCGACACAGGGGACAACAGATAAGCCTACTGTCACACTCCATTACACAGGCACAAGGTGGTTACAGGGGACAAAACATTGCACTTCTTCGACTATATACAAACCTTATAGGTCATTGGGTCCCTTAATGATACATGATAATATCTAGAGTGCCAGGAGTTGGATCCCTTAGCGTCCCTGCTGCCTAATTGCCATTTTGATGCCATTATTTACAATTAGAATGGTAATGGATTTTAATGCTTTGTTTAAATTCTCTTTATTGGAATGTAGTACTGGTTTCTTCCCCCCATTGCAACAAAGCATGATAAGCCAAAAAGTTTATCTATTACCCAAAATCAAGATACAGACTGCTATACTCTAAATTTTGGTATTCTTGCATATTACACAGTGATTAGCAGCACATTTAATCATAAAATTGAGTTCCTTTGTAAATGTAGTTATGTTTTGCCTCAAAATAATTCATTAAGGCCTACATATTCCCTTGGTATAATTGGAGGGTGGCTTTCATTGATTATTAATATTAGTTTCCTGAACATACATGCCGCACATTAGAATTATTTTCTTTGAGATATCATATCCCTAGTAGAATAGTGTTTATTTAAACTTGAACAAGTACCTAAAACACAAATTAGTTTAGTATGTATATATCATTAGTCCAATATACAAGTCAAAGTATATAATTCCTAATTTTCTTTTCCTACTTTTAAACAATTTTTCACAATGTAAAGGATCTCTAATTTTTACCATAATGTCATCACGCATCGTTATCATTTATATACCATAGATAATTAGAAAATATGAATTATTAGGAATTTACAATGTTACGTTGTG